>JADRCH010000019.1:8456992-8530128 GCA_019843965.1 Rhynchomys soricoides
CAGTCCATACTGGAAGAGATAGGATACCATGTCCAGTCCATACTGGAGGAAAGGAAACTCACCCCTTCTGAATTAAGGAATGGTTCTTGATGAGCTTATGAGACTGTGTGTATTGTAGTGGCCATTTTTATAAAACATAATTGTTCTCCTTGAGTAGAGATGGTGATAGGGGACCAGGAACTTTTGACCTGAAAGAAATAAAGAAGCCCTGGGGCTACCTGAGGAACTGCTGTTCCAGTCTGAGGGAACAGCAAACACAGACCAGGAAGACTGAGCGTAGCGTGTGTGGAATGAGAAGAAATGGGAGCCATGCAGACAGATGGAAGCAGATTCCTGCTATAGGCAGACTTCAGCCTTCCTTCTGAATGAATCAGGAAACTATTAACAACCTTCACATTACCATAAGGAAATTCTCAAGATACTTAATTTACAAAGTAGACAGGCTTTGCCAGGCATGGTGGTTCATTCCTGCAACCTTAGTACTTGGGGGCTGAGGCAGTCAAGGCTAGCCTGGGCTATATAGTCAATTTCAGGGCTGGGAGCAGGTGAGGGTAGAGGTAGGGAAGATTATGGAGATTTAGGTCCAAGACCAGGTGGACCCATTTAGTGGGGACTTGGGTGGAGTGCTGGGTGGCAAGGATGAACAGCAATGGCAGAGCAAATAGTTCACCTCACAGCTGAAGGAGGCTGAAAGAGAAGACCAGCAGAGCTCTACAAGTCCCCTCAGGGCACAGCTTCAAGGACCTAAGGACCTTCCTCAATGATCCACTTCATAAAAGTCATAGTACCATGTTGGGGACCACGGCTTTCCTATATGAGCCTTCAGGCAACACAGATGCAAACCGGAGCCCAAACCATGGAGAGCTCTGAGCAGAGGGCTACCGTGTTCTTGTTTATGTTTTAGGGCACTTGCTCTGGATGCTGAGAGAACAGATTTGGGGGTAGGAGGCAAGGGTGGAAGTGGGGAGACCAATTAAAGAACCTTTGCAAAAATAAAGCAGTAGACAATGGGTGCTTGGGCCAGAGGAGGTGGAGGAGGCGGTGAGAAATGGCCCGGATGCTGGCTGTGTTTTTAAGAATAGAACTAACTGGGTTTGCTGATGGGTTGAATATGGGTTAATGGATAGACCATACATCCTTATTTGTCTGGGGCTAGTTCTGGTTTATGTAATTGTGTGGTTACCCTGGCTATGAGAAAAAGAACTCCAAAGCTCTGGCCTTCCACTGGCAGCTATCCTAGGAACCGAGGCAGCATGTATTGAGATCATGAGAGGAAGCAGGTTAGCTGAGGTCGGGAGGATTTCTGAGTTCAAGGCCAGCCTGGTCTACAGAGTAAGTTCCAGGACAGCCAGGGCTACACAGAGAAACCCTGTCTTGAGAAAAAACGAAAACAAGAAAGAAAATTCCCTAAACTTACATAAAGTCATTTTCTTAGATGCTCCTCTTCCTAGGTAACTCTAGTTTGTGTCAAGTTGACCAAAAAACCAACCAGGACAAGAACATCCTATGTCCAATGATGCAATGATGTCTTCTGCAACAGAGTACGCACCTGTTCACAGAGCTACTATCTCTTTGTTTTGAATATTTTTTTCTTTTCTTTTTTCTTTTTCTTTTTTATCTTTTTTCTTTCTTTCTTTCTTTTTTTTTTTTTTTGGTTTTTCAAGACAGTATTTCTCTGTGCAGCCCTGGCCGTCCTGGAACTCACTCTGTAGACCAGGCTGGCCTCGAACTCAGAAATCTGCCTGCCTCTGCCTCCCAAGTGCTGTAATTAAAGGCATGCGCCACCACTGCCTCGCTGAATATTTTTTTCTTAAATGTGTGAGAACCCTGGACATAATTTGCTCTTTTAGATGTGTAATGGAAGCTAGAGAGATGGCTCAGCTGCGTTCCCAGCATTTGCATTGGGTAGCTCACAAAGCTGCTTGTATCTCCAGTGTCACAGGATCTGACACCTTCTTTCTGGCCTCCAGGAGCATGGGGTACACAGATGGTGCACCTGCATGGGTGCAGACATTCACACACATAAAAAATTTTAGATGTATTATTTTATGTGTGATTGTGATTAATGTAATGAACCCAGGTGGTGGCACACACCTCAAACATAATAGAGGCTGTGGCAGGAATATTGTTGAGTTTGAGGCCAGACTAGATTGCCTAATGAGATACAGTCTAACAAACAAACAAACAAACCATGTAATGATCAATACAGATGCTAAGTGTCGACACTTGGTTTGCAGGCATGGTTTGCAGGGAGTGCCCCTGAGGTTCCCAGCCCGCTTGCCTCACGGTGTGGCTCTAGATCAGTTGGCTTGGAAACAGTGCCTCCTGTTCCCATTTTTTGCTTTCTGCTTCCACTTGCAGGAAGCTGTTGTGCTCTGTCTTGTCCTGGCCCCTCCTCCAACAAGGGCTTTCCAGGTTATGCTGGCTGCTCTGTTCGACGTTCCTTGCCAGCTTATCAAGTGTACCCAAATCTCATGAATGAGGATTTGTCCTGTGACCTTTAGACACTGTTTGGGTTGCTTCCAAGACCTCCTTTTTTTTTCTTTTTCTTTTACCCTGCATAATTGCTTACTGGACGGTGTCTTCTATACAAGCTGGGCAGAACTCTAAAAGCCACCCTGTTGCTGCTGAGCTAATTCAGACTAATTCAGTATTCTCTGAGGCCCTTGCATGCACCAAACATCGTGACAGACTTAGCTAGGCCTACAGAGGTTGACTGACCAGTTCAACAACAATTCATCATTTGTTGTGGGCCCATAGCTGAAGCAGACAAAGATCCTTGCCCACTCAGAGTTTACATTCTAGAGGGGAAAGACACAGTCAATCAGACAGATCCCTAGATTATGTAGCATGTACCCTGTGCCATGGAGAATGCTTCAAGCAAAGGTGTATGGAAAATTCCAAGAGTAGGCTGCAGGGTGGTCTTGAGGTCTTTGTGAGAGGTGGGAGGCTCTAACCCAAACCCAACCCAGCATCGAGGGTGATGATGGTGGGTTAAGCTTCCTACTGCTTCCTGCCACGCTATCTGTAGATCCCCTTCCATGACTTATAGGATCAAGGTAGTGTGACAATAGTGGATTACGGCTCACTGGCTTCCTGCCACACTGACAGTAACTCTAGCATCTTTTTCCATGGCTTGTAGAGCCAAAGTGGTCTAGCTCCTGGCTGCCTGCTGACCTCATTGCCAGCTTCTCTAGCCCTTGCTCACTTGGCTGCAGAAGGCAATTCCAGGCTAAGTCTCCAGATGTCTTGGTAGCTTTGACCTGGGAACTCTGAGCTGCTAGGTAAGAAGTCTAGCCACTGCCAGATGTGGCTATGCATGCCTACAATCCCAGCACTTGGGAGGCTGAGGAAGGAAGATCTCGGGCATGAGGCCAGCCTGGTCTAGTGAGATTCTGCCTACACACACACACACACACACACACACACACACACACACTCACACTCACATGGAAGTCTGCCTATCCTGATAGAAAGTCCCCATGGACTGGCCCTGAAAACATGGAAGGTTTCATGTTTTCAGCAGATAGCACAGGGGTCCCCAGTCACAGCTGAGCTACTTTCCAGCCATCTCTGCCAATATTTCAGAGGTGAGTGAACTACCAATTAAGATCCAGGTGACACCAGCCCTCAAGGAGCCAAGGAGCCACCTGAGCCCAGTTACTCTGTGGAATCCCGAGATGCAAAACAAGTGCGTTACTCAGGCTCTCGAAGGTTTGTCACGTAGCACACTAGAGAGTTGGCCCTCTCTGACCACCCCAGCTCAGATGGAGGCTTCATCTCTACTTCCTTTCTTTTTCTTTCTTCCATCCTTCCCCCTCTACCTTCCTTTTCTTCCTTTCCTTCTAAAGCAAGACACGATCTCATGTAGCTGGTCTCAAACTTGCTGTGTAGCTGAAGATCCTTGATTTTAGGTCATGCTGGAGGCTGAACCCAGGGCTGTATGCAGACTAGTCAAACACTACCAACTGAGCTCATGCCCAGCCTGTTCAGCTTTTCTTCACAGCATGTTCAATCTCCTCACATCTATAGCTGTCCTTGGTAACTCCTGTCTCTAGCTGGACTGGACGATCCCTGAGGGTAGGGAGTTCAGTGCTTTATTGCTGGCATCCTGGACAATATCTAGCTCAAAATAAACTCCAGGAAATATTTGTGGATGAAATAAATGTATAACTATCTAGCCTAAGATCTAAACAGCTGTGTGTTGTGACCTTTCCCTGGGAGAGAAAATGGAGTGGGCTTACACTGACATAGGGGGCACCTCCTACGACTGGCCTCAAGTTGAGAATTCGCACATTTTTACTCTGCCAGAAAACCAACAGGTAAACAAGTAGCAACTGGTTATTTAATTTTAGGGTGATAAAGTCTTGAGATGTACTATGATCGATCTAGATTTGAATTCACCATTCTCCTGCCTCTGCCTCCTGGATGCTGGGATTATAGGCCTGTCAATATCAATCTTTAAAAAAATAAAAAACCACCACCAACAACAAAACAAACAACAACAACAACAAAAAACCCCAAATACTGCTCTTGTGTCAGCATTTGTGATGCTGACACAAATGGCCAAGAGTTCCCAGGTGCCCTGGAGGAGATGCTGGGAAGGCCCTGAGCCAGCAGCTAAGTTCCTAAAGCTCCGTCGAGGTTCTCTCCACACAGCCCCTGGAGAGGCCTCCTGTGCTCCCTCCACCCTATCCAGAAGGGTAGATCTGTGTTACCAGCACTGTCCACACAATTGCTATTTTAGTTTTCTTCTCTGTTCTGCCGGCCTGACATTTCCTCAGCCAGTTCCAAGCCCAGCGTACCATTTTAGCTGACGTGGGTGAGTGTTTCTCAGGGACAGCAGATGGATGGAATGACAAATAGCAGGATGGTGGGGACAGCTGAGAAATGCTTTTTCCTGTGCTAGAACTGTTGGCTCTGCACGTGCTCCTACGTAGTCTAGACACACGCTGTGGGAGCAGCCGTGTGTGGTAGGGGACAGCCAGTGGGTTGGCTTGTTTCTTTACTGTGAAGCATACTCATCAACACTGTGATGCAATAAACAACCCATTGTATTAGTTTGAGGTTTCCCAAAGCTAACCTTATATAGTCATTTGGTCCCAGGCACTATCAAGGGAAGATAAGGCCACAACTGGTGACCAATGAGCAGGTCATTGCTGTTGGCCCCCTTGGGTGACTACAGAAAGAACATGGCCCAAAGCTGGTCTGGTCTGGGTCACTGGATCCAAGTTTTCTCCTCCTTCTCCTCCTCCTCCTCCTCCTCCTCCTCCTCCTCCTCCTCCTCCTCCTCCTTCTTCTTTTGTCTATGTGGGCAGGGATCAGCAGTTAAGAACATCGATTTAGCCAGGTGCGGTGGCGCATGCCTTTAATCTCAGCACTCAGGAGGCAGAGGGATCTCTGTGAGTTTGAGGCCAACTTGGTCTGCAAAGTGAGTTGCAGGACAGACAAAAAACAATGATCTTCCAGAGGACCTGGGTTTGATTCCCAGTGCCCACATAGTGACTCATAACTGTCTGTAACTTCAGTTTCAGAGGATCCAACTTCTGGTCTCCTCAGACATTACATGCATTCATATGGTGCATACATATAGTGCATACATACATACAGGCAAAACACTCACACTTGTAAAATTATGAATAAAAAGATGGGGAAATGGGGCTGGAGAGATGGCTCAGTGGTTTAGAGGACTTACTACTCTTCCAAAGGACCCAGGTTTGATTCCCAACACCCACATGACAGTTCACAGCTGTCTGTAACTCCAGTGCTTGAGGATCCAACATCCTCTTCTGGCCTCTGAGGGCACTAGGTACATATGTGGTGAAAGCAGGCAAAACTCCTGTACCAATAAAATAGAAAAGATTAAAAAAACAAAGCAAAACAAAAAAGACCTGGGTGTTGTTGCACACCCAGCACTTTAGAGGCTGAGGCAGGCAGATCTTTGTGAATTCAAGACCAACCCTGTTTACCTAACAAGCTTTAGGATAGCCAGGATGGCATTAGAGAGACCCTGTCTCAAAATAAGCAGACAACATAACGCTATGTCCAGGGGTACTAATTCTATGGAACCTTGGCCTTATCTGTACCCAACAGAAGCCCTTCAGTGGAAATTCTTGGGTTCTTGGTAAGAGGCTGACATTTGGACTAGTAAAGCATTGTTTTATGTAGGGATGTGTGTGGAGTGCAGCATTTGAATCAGTGGACTAAGGGTAATCCACCTTTATCCTGTGTGTGTGTGTGTGTGTGTGTGCACGCGCTCGCTTGTCCATGTGTGGGTGTGGGTGTATGTGTATAGAGGGGTATAGAATGTGTGGTGTGGTGGGGTGTGGTGGGGCTGGTGGATGTTGGGAAGCACTGTCCAGTTGTCTGGATGGCCAGCACAGAGCAAAAGGCTGAGGAAAGGTAAACTCTGTCTATCCTGAGCTGGGAGCTCTGTCCTGCATCATTGCTCTTGGCTCTCTGGCCTTGGGTAGTTCTTGTGAGTTCCTGTGGCCCCCGGGTTTCAGACCCTTAGCCTCAGACTGAGTTTCTCTGGTTCTGAGGACTTAGAACTTAAGACTAAGCCATGGGTCTGCTTTGGCTCTCTAGCTCACAGAAGGCATACTGTGAGATTTCTTAACCTCCAAGTCATGTGAGCAAGTTCCCCTAACCAATCCTCTCATATGTATCTACATGTCCCATTGCTCTGTCACTCTGCCAGTGATGACTAACTTCCCATGTAACTCACAGGACTATGATATCCAGCATCATGTCCTTATTCACCATCTGATATCTCTAGTGCTGCACATACCTTCTAAATCATGGTGTTCACAAGCGGATTCATCCGCAGGCTCTCCTAAGCACTGACCAGCACTGATATTACCTCTGGTGAGTCATTCTGGCCCACAGATCTTTCCCTGCTGTCCTGGGGTACTGTAGTTTCCTATGTTGCTGTTTGTCCCTTTCTCTCTCTCTCTCTCTCTCTCTCTCTCTCTCTAAATCTGCATTTATGTCTATGCACCACACACATTCCCGGTGCCCTCACAGACCAGAAGAGGGCATCTGATCATCTGGGACTGGAGTTACAGATGGTTGTGAGCTGCCACAGGAATGAGAGGAATTAAAGCTGAGTCCCCTGGAAGAGAAGCCAGTGCTGGAAACTTTCATCCTTCTTAAGATAAGGTTCTACATAGCTTTTGGGTCTGCCTAGCCTTTGCTTGACTCTGAAATCATAATGCACCCAAGGCTTTCATTTATGAGCACCTGTATCCTGCCACACATTCCATAGTTATTCAACTATATTTTATCTTTAGCTTCATTTCAGTTTTTACATTTATTTACTTATTTATTTAGTGGGTGCACCGTGCCACAGTTCATGTGTGGAGATCAGAGGGTAATTTTGTGGAGTCAGTATCCTACCTTGTGAACGGTTTTGTTTTGGAGGTTGACTCCTTCACACACTGAGCCATCTCACCTGCCTATTATTCAAGTTTTAGATCATGAACACGCAGACAGACCGACAGACACACACACAGAGTATATAATGGAAAATGAAACATGCATGTTGGGTAGTTCGTATGGCAAACAGTGTGTATGTGCTAAAGCTGTGCATTTTTCCAGCCCTGTAGGCATTTCCCATGCCCTGAGAGGCCCCATCCACACCTACAACAGTGAAGGGGCAGAGGGGAGAACACAGAAACAGTGTAAAAGCACCAGGACCACCAGAGTTCAGTGAAGGGTCGAGCCAGTTCCAAGAAGAAAGGAACGGATCTTTCCCCAGTGCCATTCATCTTCCCATGTTAAATTTCAGTGATGCGGAGGTCAGGATCTACCTAAATCACCAATAGGGAAACAGGTACTGAGAGATGAAGTAACTCAGCATCACGGGGCTGGGATTGCAGCCCCTGCTTCTGCCTTCTGTTCTCCACCATCTTGTTTCCAGTGGAGCAGGTAAGATTTGGGCTGGACATAGCAGGTAAGACTGGCGTTTAGGCTCACTTACAACTTACATGGTCAAGAGGTAGCTGGACAGAGGGAGGAGGGAAGTTATTCTAGGTAAAGGCACCAGTACAGGGGTTGGAAGGATGGCTCAGTGGTTAAGCTCTTGCAGAGGCCCTGTGCTTGCTTCCCAGGACCCATGCGGCAGCTAACAACCACCTAATTACAAATGGTCCTAGACTGCTGTTTATTTTTCTTTCTTTTACTCGGACTTCCAACGTCTCATTAATTTAGCCGCAGAACTTAAAGCTATTTTACATGAATTTTGGCCACATCATTTTTGACACCTTACTTTGGATCAATATTTTTGTACAACTCTTTAAAGCTGTATCTATGGGCCAGCAAGACATCTTTGTGGGGAAAAGTGCCTGCTGGCAAGCCTGAAAGCTTGAGTTTCATGTCCAGGACTCAAATAGTGGAAAGAGAGAACTGACTCCTGAAAGTTGTCCTCCGACCCCCACCTGTGCCATGACACGCAGGCGCACACATACACTGAACACATAAATAAATGTGTCTGTGCCTCTGACTGGCACCTACCATTTAAGCATTCTTGGATCCTTTCAGACTACGATACGGAAGTCTTTGCAGCAGATAGGCTTGGGCCAATTTGGAAGGATGTGAGCCAGAATTCTCTGAGAACAGAGCTCTGGCCTCTGCCGCTCTCTTGGCCAGCACTGCCTTGTGTCTACTGGTAATCTTACTGGTAATCTCCCATTTGCAGGTTAGTAGTGCTCAGTGACAGCCCACCCTGGTGGGTGGGAGCTGCAGACTCCTGCTGGTTTGGTAAATAGCCTCATTCCTAATTTATTCCTGGTCTGAGCTGTGACCCACATGCATTCATTTGAAAGAGGTCTCACTGGGTTTGCAGACAAAACTTCCCTCATCTGGGACTTAGAGGAAAGGCTTCATGTCACCACAGTCGAAAAATGAGAAGTACAGCTGTTTTAAAAACAGAGAAGACAGAAACTTAGTTAGTCCCTCTTATTCCAATCGAGAACTGGCCTTGTGGTGGACTCAGATGTTTGACGCAGTTAGATTAGTAGTTTGAGACTAACCTGAAATAAAACAAAAAGGTAAATAAAACCAAACCAGACCTTTATTATCCACCCAGTTACCCAGAAATACCCAGGGCCTGCCATGTCTGGCTCCTGCATCATAACTGCAGTGCACCTTGGCACCACTAGATGGCACCACCATTCTGAAGCGGATTTCATCCAAGCAATTATGACTAGTCAAATGGATTGTTTTCAACCAGGTTGGGGACAGTCTCGAAACTTTTGTGTTAATGAGGATGTGGAAGATCAGAAAGCACTAGACCCTGCTCGTGGGTGTTGAAGTTTAGAATGTCATCTCGAAGAGAAATATTTTTAATTATTTCTTTCATTTTTGAGATTATATATGTTTAAATTTATTTATTTATTATATGTAAGTACACTGTAGCTGTCTTCAGACACCCCAGAAGAAGGCATCAGATCTCATTACGGATAGTTGTGAGCTATCATGTGGCTGGTGGGATTTGAACTCATGACCTTCGGAAGAAGCTAGACAGTACTGTTCAGTTCACTTGAGCAAACACAGGTGTGAGCACCGGAGGCTGCCAGCATTTGTCCCACTGTGTGGCACACTTCCCTGAGGGCTTCTCTCACCTCACTCTCACAGTCCTTCCATAGTATTATTGTCCTTCAGCTCACAAATGAGAACACTGGTCTGTACTGGGAAGCCTGTCCAAGGTTACAGAGCTGGATTTGACAGGGCCATGACTACACTCCACTTTCCATTGTATTGCATGTGCTTTGCATGTACTAGACAGCAAGAGGAGTGCTCACCAAGTACTGTCAACACTGTCAAAAGCTAACCTAATCATTCCTCAGTATGGCAGTAATTCATGAGAGAAATGCCACAGGATGGCATGAAAGATGCTGGGGCATGCAACTTTAATCTCAGCACTCGGGAGGCAGAGGCAAGCAGATCTCTGTGAGTTCGAGGCCAGCCTGGTTTATGCATTGAGTTCCAGGACAGCCAGGGCTATGTACAGAGACCATGCTTCAAAAGCAAGCAAACAAAAGAATAAGAATAAAAAAATTGCACTATATCCAGATGTAGTCTGGGATAGATCTCAAAAACAAATTGCTAAGGGATAGGTACTTGTGCAGAATACACAAGCTCCGGCTCCCCCTCCCCAGGTTTAATTTCCAACACTGAGAAAAGATTAAAAAAAAAAAAAATCTAAAAACACAGCAAAACTTTCTTATTTGCAGGAACCAAGACTTATCATAAATCTATACGCGTATACGCTAGAAAGATCCAAACATGCTTGCTGGTGTTGGTGTCCTTGAGGAGGGAACACACAGGACTCCCTGGTATTGTTCTGCTTACTGGGTATTTCTCACCTACTATGTAAGAAGAGCTCTTAAGCAAAAGGGAAGAACCAACTCAGAATGTTGTCTAACATTTATCGGATGCGTTGGGGGCGGGGCAGAAAGAAGTCAGTTCTGCCCTATACTTAGGGTTGACTGCTTTAGAATGGCTTCCTGTAGGTACCAGCTCACAGCACCTTAAGTGGTTTTTTAAAAATAGACCTTTAGCTATTCCCTTGCTTCACCTTTCTGTGTCTTAGGGAGGGCAGGGTAAGTTGTAATCAAATGTTAATTGCTCAGGTGGAGAGCAGCAGCGATTAGAACAAATTACCCCTTCTAGTACCTCTTAAAGCCGGGAGGCAAACTGGTTACCTAGAAACACAGTCTCACAAACCAACTCTCTGCCAGTATTTGCCAAGGTCAATGCTTAAAACCACAGGGTCATATGCTGACAACTTTCCCTACAATTTAAAATAGGTTCACAGAGGTTAATGTTCTCAGACTGTCACAAGCTGATGGCTGCAATGGAGGGGTCAGGTCTGAAGTGGGGGAGAAGTGATTTTGTGTTAAATTAAACTTGTTTTTTATTGTCAGTGCCTCCTCCATTCTAATGCAGTGACTAAGAATGAGCAGAGTTTCATCAGGTTGTTTCTGTAGTGCTGGGGACCAAGCTTTTACAGGCTGGGTAAATGCTCTACTATTGAGCTATCTCACCAACCCTGAATTACATTGGAAAAGGGAATAGAGTGAACTTTGTCTCAAAAGCTGAGGACTACAAAAGCAGCATTCTTGTGTACTCCTAAGGAAGCCGAGATAGCTCAATGAGCAAAGACACCTACTTTCAAGCTCAGACAACCTGAGTTAAGAGTCCCAGAACTGGGGCTGTCGAGATGGCTCAGTGGTTAAGAGTGCTTGCTGTTCTTATAGAGGACCCAGGTTCAGAACCCACACTGGGTTTGCAACCACCTACAATCAGATTCAAGGTATCCTCTTCTAGACTCAGTACACTCCTGTGCACAACTCTAACACACACACACACACACACACACACGACTAAATATAAAATCTTAAAAAAATACATTTTTATTAGTTTATGTGTTTGGCCTGCATGTTTGTATGTACACCACATGTGTGCCTGATGCCTGTGGTCAGAAGAGGGCATCAGATCCTAGAACTGGTGTTACAGGTGATTGTGAAACACCACGTGGGCTACAGGAAACCAAACTCGGGTCTCTGGAAGAATAGCAAGTGCCCTAACCATTGTGCCATGTCTTCAGCCCCTAAAATGCTGTAGATACTAAGGTTTTATTTTATTTTGAGACGGGGTCTGGTTTCACTGTATAGCCAGCCCAGCCTTGCTTTGAATATTCTATATAGCTGTACCTAGGTGAGCCAGGGCAATCCTCCTGCTTTGGCTTCCCGAGGGCTAGGGTTGCAGGTGTGTACTACCAAACTACACGTGTTGTATGTGTAGATGCACAGAAGAAATGGCACACACAGGAAGGCAACTCTATAGAGATGGCTCTCCTTCTACCATGTGGGTCCTGGGAACTGTTTTCCTTTTGAAAACTGTTGTAAGCTGCCATATCTAAATGACAGCTTATAACTGTTAACTCCAGTTCCAGGGGATCTGACACCCTCACACAGACATGAAAGCAGGCAGAACACCAACGTACATAAAATAAAAATAAGCTTATCATTAAAAATTAAAAAAAAATTATACTCAGAAAACCTATTTCACTGGATTTTAATATATATTATTTTTGGAGCAGTGGTTCTCAACCGGTGGGTTGTGACCCCTTTGGGGGTCACCTGCCAAATATCCTGCATCTCAGATATTTACATTACGATTTATAACAGTAGCAAAATTAGTCATGAAGTAGCAACAAAGTGATTTTATGTTTGGAGCTCACCACACATGAGTAGCTGTGTTAAGAGTTGCAGCACTAGGAGGCTTGAGAACCACTGATTTAGAGGGAAAGGAAGCATCCAAAAATTAGCAATTTTTTGCTAAAAAATTAGCAAAATTTTTGAGAATTTTTAATTCTCAAAAATTAGTTTGTGAATAACTAAATTAGCCAAATTAGTTATTCACATTTGGCCTTATTGTCCTATACCTTTAATAGAGATCGTTTCTTCTTAGCATCTATTTTTCCAGGCTGGCTCCCACCTTTGAGGTTCAAGAGGTCTTCTTGTCTCCACCTTCAGAGCAGCAGGGACTGAATACTTGTGGCAACATGTCCCATGGTGTTTGTTTTTCAAGACAGGGTTTCTCTATCTAACAGAGCCCTGGCTGTCTCTGTAGACCAGGCTAGCCTTGAATGCATGAGATCTGCCGGCATCCTCTGAGTGCTGGGATCAAAGACTTGCACCCCCCCCCCCCAGCAGATCAAAACATTAAAAATTATGCTTCTATGTGTGGGTATATACATGTGAGTGCAGGTGCCCTGAGAGGCCAGGTGCCTCAGACTCCCTAAAACTGGAGTTAGACTATTGTCAGCTGCCAAGTGTATACTGGGAAGCAACCCTGGGTCCTCCTGAAGGCAGCTGCTGCCCCTAACCATCAGGCTCTCCAGCACTAATCCTCATCTTTTAAAAATGGGTATTTTGGGGCTGAAGATATGATTCAGTAGTAAAATGCTTCCTGCTTTCAGAGGACCAGAGTTTGGCTCCCAGCACTCATGTCTGGTAACTCACACTGCCTGTAACTGCAGGTCCAGGGGATCTGATGTCCTCTTCTGGCCTCTGCCAACCTGTGGCATACACTCTCAGACATATATTCCTCAGACAAATAAAAAGTAAAGAAAAAAGCCTTTAAAATGTCTATTTCCCTCTCCTCAGATTGAGATCGTAATAGGTGACAGAAGTTACCAGTACTGTGGACAAGCTGCTGCCTGTCTGAAGGAAGCCTGCCGGAGTTGTGCCTCCACAGTGCTTATTACCAGCATTAGCATTTTCCAAGGCAGCCTTCAAATATACGGACTCAGCGCCAGTAACTCTCCAGGGACACTGAGACTGTCAGCTCTGACAGGAACTGTGGGAGCATCCAGCTTTTTGGAGTGAGCAGCTACTGTGTTCTCTGGCCCTCCGGCATAGATCACTGTTGGACTACCCAGCCCTATAGTTTAAGTCAATCCAGTAAATCTTTTTATAATCTATTTTCTTGGCTCACTTCCTCTAGAGAACTTCCTGCCGACTTTGTCAGGTAACTATGATTGAGTTCACCTTGGATGCCTTCTTTGATGCGTTTATATAAAACTCAGTAAACTACTGGGCCGGTGGTAAAATTTTGAACTTAAAATCAAAGTGCAATGATTAGACACAAAGCATGTGCTGAAGGCTTGATTCTAAGCACTGCAGGAAATATATAAACAAATGAAAATATAGTCCAAACAATTTTCAGGCCCATGAAATTATAAATACACATTAAATAAAACAAGTAAAACACTTTATTACTCTTTTTCTTTTTAAAAAAGCTCATTATTGCTCAGAGAATACTGTAGAAGAGGGGGAGAGAGTATTGTAGGAGCCAGAGGGGTCATGAACACCATAAAACAGCCCAGAGGATCAACTAACCAGGGCGCATAGGGACTCACCGAGACAGAGCCGACAGTCAGGGAGCCTGTACCGGTTTGATCTAGGTCTTCTGTATATACGCTATGATTGTGTAGCTTGGTCTTCCTGTGGGCCCCCTAACAGTGGGAGCAGGGCTGTCTCTGACTCTTTTGCCTGCTTTTGGGACCCTCTTCCTTCGATTGGGTTGCCTCATCCAGCCTAATACTGCAACTTGATATGCCCTGTTTGGTTGATATTCCTGGGAGGCCTGCCCTTTTCCGAAGGGAAACTGAGGAGGAGCAGACCTGGGGGAGAGAGGAGGTGGGGGGGGGAGGAACTGGGAGGAGAGGAGGGATAGGAAACTGTGGTTGGGGTGTGGTATGTGAGAAAATAATTAAATAAAGATGAGAGAAGTCAGGAAAAAAAGTCTGTTATTCATTCATGTGTATGTATGTCTGTGCACGAGTTCAGAGTCCAGAAGAGAGTGCTGGGTCCCCTGGAGCCGGCATTACAGACAATTGTGAGCTGCCAGGCACAGGTACTGGGTGCTGGGTCCCCTGGAGCCGGCATGATAGACGATTGTGAGCTGCCAGGCACAGGTACTGGGAACAAAGCTCTGGTCCGCTGAAAGACTAGGACGCATTTAACTGTTGAATCACTTAAATAGCGTTTATTTTTTATGACTAACGAAAACTAAATATGATTGTAGAACTAACACTTTTAAGTCAGTAGCTATAACTTAAATGCTACTAGATTTACTTTATAAAATAAAAAAACCCTCTTGCAAATCCAAGAATAACCAATGATTTTTATTACCTATCAAACACAGAAAAAAATAATGGGTCAAATCAGTGTTCCTCTTCGTTATAAAGTTCTACAACAGTGTTTTTTGTAGTCCATGGCCTGCTAACTGACACCAGAAACAGATACCCAAACCCTAATGATGGTGACTTCCACATTCACACTTCCTACTGCTGGGGCTTCTCTGGTAAGGAAAAAGATCCAGCCAAGGATGTGGTGAGTGCCACAGCTCTCTAGGCAGCCAGGTTTCCTCAGGCCAAATCAATATGAATGAATTTAAGAAGTTTTCCCTAATGACACAAGAGTCCCAGCATATAAAACACCGTCTAGGAAACTGTGCAGTGGTGATACCTGATGTGCTTGCTCTCCCCTCCTACCCCTGGGGGTGCAGGGCCCCTCCCATCCCTGAGAACCCTAGGGACATGCGTGGCATATGATGCTTCATTGGCCTTCTGATCTCAAATCAAAGACTGGGCATCCTGCCAGGGACACAAAGGTTTGCAAGGGAGTCCAGAAGTCCCTGGGCAGCTGCCAATCCAAGTGTTCTCTCCTCTTATGTGAGAAACAGCCAGAGTCGTGCAGCTGGTCAGTCAAGGGCTGACCACCAGACACTCTGGCTTCTCAGTGGGTACATCCTAACCCACTACACCTTCAGCTTGTATTAATGTAGCACGCAGATTCTCAGCACTCCTCTTTAAAAACTCAGTGGACAGTGGTGCACCTCCCAAACAGAGGGACATGCTCAGCATTTCCAAGTAATATCCTGGCCTCTACTCTGGCTTTGGAATGCCCTGGTTCTTCTGCTTTTCTGTATATTCTTCTAGTCGAAGAAGCCACTTGGCCCAATACTTGGAACAGAGCTCTTCATCCATGAAATGTGGGTGGGCAGGGGACCCATCCTTATAGGCCACCACAATTAATCCACATTGAACCTGCAAAGAAACACAGTATAGCTCCAGTACTTCCTCTTGTCCCAGGGCAAATGAGCCAGTGCTAAGCATGCTATAGTACTATCTCCAATCCATTTCTAAGATAGGCTGGTTAAAGATTGCGCCAGGACACAGGAGAGCACAAAGATGGCCGACAAATACTGAAGAATGGACTATGCTCACTAAGCAACAAAGCAAGGCAGAAACAAAAAAACAAACAACAGTGGTAGCCCAGGAGGGGAGGAGAGTGCTCTGGAGTGAGAAGGCTAAAGAGCAGTAAGCAGTGCTTTAAGTAAGAGTAAAAGCCAAAACACCAAAACAAGCTTCTCATGCAGCTCAGTATTCTGACCTGAAAACTGTAGTGGGCATCATGGTTCACGGCACCCATGTACGCCACAACTTGGAGTGGGTTGTCATATGTATTTTGAATAAAAGGCTTTGGTTTTTCTGATGTCTTCCAATCAATCACACACAGCTTGCCCCTAAGGAGAATCCAGAGGAATTCTTTGTAAGTAACAATTCAAATTGAAACACTCAGGCCAGCAAGATGGCTCAACAGGTAAAGGTGCCCTGCTGCCAAGCCTGACAGCCCAAGCACAGTGCCTGGGACTCACATGGTAGGAGAGCAAACTCCCAAACTTCAAACCATGGTGTGAGAACTTACACACACACCCCCAATCAATCAATCAATCAGTAGATGCATGCATGTATGTAATTTAAAAATCCTGTGAAACAGAAAAACTACTAAGTTAACTCTTGTCTTATGTACTTTAGTTTTGGTTCCTCAATAACTGTTGCTTTTATCCCCCACTTTCCAAAAGAGGCTTTACTTCTTAGATTAGAAAAGCATGACAGGCATGGTCTTCATTCCTATAATTCTTGCAGCTATGATGTGAAGGCAGGAGGTAACCATGAACTCAAAGCCAGCCTGGGCTACAGAGTGAGTTCTTGCCTTAGGAGAAAAGCCAGGCTTGATGGGACTGCGTGTAGCTTAGCAATAGGGAATCCTATTATACACCAAGCTATTCAGGAGGAGTAGGAAGCACATTTTTGGTCAAATAATAATTCTCTTTATTCCCTGTGACTTTCTTGGGTCCCTCTCCTTTAACAGCTAACAGTGACTGACATTACCCCTCTCATGGTTTTGGTTAATTTTTGGAAGCACAATATATCACAGTAAAGAACTCATTGTGGCCGGCCAGTGGTGGTGCACGCCTTTAATCCTAGCTCTTGGGAGGCAGAGACAGGCGGATTTCTGAGTTCGAGGCCAGCTTGGTCTACAGAGTGAGTTCCAGGACAGCCAGGGCTACACAGAGAAACCCTGTCTCGAAAAAACAAACAAACAAACAAAAAAACCAAAAACAAAACCAAAAAAAACAAAACCAAAAAAACTCATTGTGGATTGATTACATGTATGGCACTCCAACAGAAAAGCTGAGTTCAATCACTAGGAGCCTGTGATAAGCAGACATATAAGTAAGGAATCTGGAGAAATGCCTAAAGGTTTATATGTAGACAGTCACTTCCTTACTCCATCTACTCCGGTATGATACCATCCATACCCACTAACTATAAATACTTAGAAGATCAGAGTGTAGGGCTAGGCTTAGTGCTAAAGCCTTTAATTCAGACACTCGGGAGGCAGAAGCTGGCATATCTCCATAATTTTGACGTCAGCCTGATATACCTGGTGAGTTCTAAGCCAGTCAAGGCTACGTGGTAAGACCCTGTCTTAAACAAACAAACAAAGAGAGCAGTTGTGTCAAGTTGTGTCATTTGGGACAGCATGGATGAATAAAAGAGTGTGCTAAGTGAACCAAGTCAGGCTCAGAAATGACATCAGTTACACGGGCATCCACAAAAGTTAAGTTCAGAAGCTGTGCGTGTGGCACACACCTTTAATCCCAGCACTTGGGAGGCAGAGGCAGGTGGATCTCTGGGAATTTGAGGCCAGCCTGGTCTACAGAGTGAGTTCCAGGACAGCCAGAGCTACATAGTGAGACTGTTGTCTCTAAAAACTTACTATCTAAGCAGAGGTTCAACTGTCACACAGATTCCGTACTCTTCCCCTCACTTCCTGTTATTGCTTATGTGCTTTATTTGGAATGGAGTATCTGCAGATGATAGCAACTCTTGGAATCTGGGATGACTAGGAAAAACAATAACTGCAGCAACTTAGAAGCCATAGGAAGCTTTAGCTGGTTCAGAGGCCTTATCATATCAGCCACTGCCTGGGACAGGAAGAGAGCTGATGTTCAGGGCCAACAGATCACTGTACAATCTTCGGGGAAACAGGAAAAAAGTAGGGGGAGGAAGAGAAGAAAACCAAAGAAAACAACAGTGATTACAGAGGAAACAGAGAACAGCGTTCAGGGATCACATCCCGTCCTGGAGACAAGGGACAGGCTGGAAGGTCAGTCACGCCCCTGGCCACTTTGATTCTCATATTGGCACAGAGTAGGTGGCTTTCCTCTGGTATGTCTCTCCTACTTCCTGTCCTCTTCTCACCTTTTTACCTTAAACAGGTGGAGGCCACAACTCCTTAGGTACACCTTGAAGCAGGAGTGAAGAGACACCTTCGCCATGGACAATCCCACACCACCCACTGTGACAGAAGGAGGCACATGTACTTACTGGTACTCAGCTACACAGTCCAGTAGCCCTACGTACTTCAAGGCCTCATGTTGGACAGCACTCTCCAGAGCCTGCACACCACTGATTTCTTTCAGAATATGCTGGATGCTTTTGATGTAGCCACATTGGGGTCGTTCTTCTCCCCCTTTTAAGTCCTCCTGGGGTGAAAGTATGCTTTCCAAGACGCCATGGAACTGTTTGCCTTGTAAAAACACATCTAAAAAGAAAATCGAGGAAAAATAAAACCGAACCAACCAAAACCAAACCAAAGCAGGATTTAAAACTAAGGACTACATATTATATACAATATAAATAATTTAAATTATACAAAAATTATCTTTAAACGGAAACTCCTTAGATACAAAATTTCACCCCTTTTTTGTATCAGGGTCTTGTTTGTATTATAGGCTGGCCTTGAACATGAGATCCTCTTACTTAAGCCTCATGTGCTGGTATGTACCACTATGCCCAGCAATATTCAGTTCCCTGTGAAACCCTATAATGTAATTTGTTTCATGAGACGGCTCTCATTATGTAGTTCTGGCTGTCCTAGATCTATGCAGACCAGGCTGGTTTTGAACTCACAGAGAACTCTGCTTCCTGAGTAAGAGTGCTGGGGTTAAAGGCATACACCACACATCCTACCTTATCTTTAAAACAAATTTTTGGAAGAGTTTAGAAGTAAAAAGGATAGGATAGGAAGGCTGTAATTTTTTTTAAAAATGTGTAAGAGTATTCTGTCTACATGTGTATCTGTGTAGCACATGTGTGTGCCTGTTGCCCAAGTAGACCAGAAGAGGACATCAGAACTCCTGGGGCTGGAGTATAGATGGTGGTGAGCCACACGTGTGCTAGGAATCCAACCTGGGTCCTCTGGAAGAGCAACGAATGCTCTAAACACTGAGCATCTCTCCAGTACCCAAGTTGTAAATCTTGGCAGTTGCCCAGAGGAGGGAGATGAAGAGGAAGAGGCACAGACATTCCTTTCTGAGACAGCCATGGAGGTTTGGCAAGCAGCCACATGGCAAGAGTGAAAAAGTCAAAAGTACCAGGAAAAAAACTTACATTGGCTATGGTCAGAGTCCAAAAAAAGAAAAAAAAATGTATGCCTTTAGTCTGGACTCAGAAAGGTGTCAGACCTAACAGAGCCTCATGCTGCTCAATTATAACTGCACGGAGCTCTTGGGCTTCTGGGAAGGAAAAGTACATTATTTCATTAAGGGAATAATTATTTCCTTCATCTCTTAGTGTAGTTAGGTGAATATACCTTCCTGAGAAGTGGTCTGTTAGGCAGGTTGACTGGTTAATTCAACAGGATCAACCTTTAGTGTTTTTGGGTAGGTTGTAATATTAGGTCTCCACCCAAGCTGGAGGGAGAGTTCGTTCTCTTGAGCAGAAGGAAATAACTTTCACTTAGTAGGCCTTAATGGAGCCCTGATTAAGGCTGCAATAACAATGTTTGCGAGGTACTCACTTAACCAACCAAGCCATTTCCCTTAGGCCTCCTTGTATTCTTTTAAGTTAAGGTCAGGAAACATACTCAATAAACACAAGAAATGCTATGTAGTCACTTGATCATTGGTAGAGAGAAGAGAAAGAGAGCAGTGTTAGGCTAGGTAGTGGCCTTGGTATTTAAAGCATTACTTAATCTTCAAACAGCTCAGCAAGAGAGTGAATGCCGCTCCTCCAGCAGCCTTGGCTGTCCTGTTAGTTTACGTGAAGCACAAGTACTCTGGCTCAAGTCTCCTAGCAGAGCAAGGAGTTAAGCTCAGGGAGCATTATCTAGACACACAGAGGCACAGGCTTGCAGACAAACCCACAGGAAAGAGGAAAACCATCTCATCCAAATGGGGTAATATTAAACCATATTATGTTTGCCAAAATTTATGAAGACTTGAAAGGTCAGTTATTTGGCAATTAAATGGAATTCAAGTTAGGAGGAAAACTGCTGGACTTCCTGTACTCTTGGTCCTGTTGAGATTCGCTGCGCGTGAAAGGCTTCAAAGAAACTTAACCCTGCTGGGATTAAAATTTAAAGGGATGTGTGTTAGCCTACAGACTACTTAATGAGCCAGAAGACAAACTTGTAGGAGAGCACCTGCCTAGCATAAACGCAGCTGTGAGTTTAACCACTAACACTGCCACATAATAAAAAATGACTTCACCCATTGCCATGCAATTTAATTCCCAGCTACAGACCTATCCTGGCTAGATTCTTCACATGTATGTAACTCTGAACATCTAGATTTGAGGACGGCATGTACTTGGGAGCAGAGGCAGGCAGACAGATCTCTAAGTTATAGACCATCCTGTTCAGAGTTCCAGGACAGCCAGGGTAACAAAGAGAAACCCTGTCTCGAAAAACAAAGAAACAAAAAACCAAAAAGGGAAGCAGAGACTAGTTCTGTGCTTGTCTTACGAAGGCACCCCAGCATGTAACCCTTGCCCCTCACAACTGAAGATTATTAGAGAGCAGTGCCTCTCAAGCTTCCTAATGGTGCAATCCCTTAATACAACTTAATACACACACCTCATGTTGTAGTGACCCAACCATAAGATTATTTTCACTGTTACTTCCTAATTGTAATTTTGCTACTGTTAGAAATTGCAATGTAACCATCTGAGTTCTCCGATGGTCTTAGGAGACCTTGTGAAAGGGTTGTTGGATCCCTAGAAGGGTTGTGACCCACAGGTTGAAAACCACTGGTATAAAAGAAAGCCTGAGTCACTTTTGCCATATCCAAGTAGCACCTACATAATTAAATGCTTATACTATTTTGGTGGTTTTTTTCCTAAGATATTTGGAAAGAAGGACAATAATTTTAAAATAAAAGTGCTCATATGTCACTGGAGGTACATATAATAAATATTCTTGAGGAAATAAAGGCTAAGGATTGTCTTAATAAGTTCCAGTTTTAACCAAAGACATTTATATAATCCGTATGAGACCAACACATTCTCTCATGCCAATGGTTTGCTTTCCCCTCCCCCACCACGAGGGTCTCCTTATGTAGCCCAGATTAGCCTGAACCTGTGATCTTACCTGAGCCTCCAGAGTACAGAGACTATAGGCATGCATCACCATGTTTATTATTTTTTTTAATCTACCCTTTTTTGTTTGTTTTTCTCGAGCCGGGCTCTCACTATGTAACTCTGGCTGCCCTGGAACTCCCTATGTAGACCAGGCTGATTCAACAGAGATCTGTCTATCTGCTTGAGTGCTGGAACTGAGGCCACTACACCTGGCTTCAAAGGACCTGTTTTAAGGAAGCCATCCTCTTCACTTGTCTAATAAGTCAGGCGTCGAAGGCTACCAATATGATCAAAACTCACTGTACCGGAGCCTCTAAGAACTGGTAAAAATATTAAACATAAGAGAGTTGAAGGCTGGAGGTTATTTAACCAGTTTCTAGTCAAGGACATTTGACCAGTTCAATTTACCAAATATAAGGGGGGGTCATGTGTTCTGGGTTGTGGCTAGTCAACTGATACTGTAATGGGTAATTATTAAATTCTGAGCAAAAAAAAACTACTGAAAAGCTAAACTTTTGTTAAGAGATGGAAAAGAATTGCTAGGTTGTGCTCTTATTCTCTCTCTCTACTCTTCCTGACCCCTTTCTCTCTCTCTCCATGTGTTCCTGGCCGGCCTCTTCTCTTCTCTATGTCCTTCTGTTTCTACTCCCTTCTCAACTTCCCTTCCCCATGCCCTAAATAAACTCTGTTCTACTAGAGAGAGAGAGAGAGAGAGAGAGAGAGAATTGATAGGTTGTTTAGAAATTATGCAAGTCTGTCAAAATAATTTGATCTCTGTATTTCCATTTCTTTAAATGTAAACTACAGTTAATCGTACCTATGGGGAGGATTAAGGGACTTAGCAGACATGAAATGGTATTTAATGCTATTTGAGAGTACTGCCTCAGTAAGTTTGGTTTTTTTTAAAGCCCCATTCTTTTGACAGGAATGCTCTATCTCCTAAACACCAGTGACCACACACAACCAGAAGTAAGAGAATTACTTGAAGTATATTCTGCAAATCCATCTTCTCCCAGCTCCAGAAGCATCCGCTGTTTCCACCGCTCCAAAAAGAAACTCTGTTCAGGTGGCATGGTCTGCTGAAGGATGCGAGTCACACTGGGTATCACATTTCTTTGCAAAGGGATCTTCAAAGGACTTGAAGAACCATTTGTGAGTGGTCTCATTTTTCTCTCTTCATTGAAGATTGGAAACCAATGCTGTGGAACTCTTGCTGGTGGCTCTTGCTCTGGAACCTTACACTTACTCACAGGACCATAGAGTACATCATCTTCCTTGAACAATGACTCTGGAGTCTGGACCGGGCCTCTGGACAAGACAGAGCGTACTAAACGAGAGTACTTTGCTTGGTCTACTGCTTCGTAAGAGTTTTTTTTCTTTTGGCTACACAAATAAGAGGAAGTGGAGAAACTCACAGGAGAGCTTGGTTTTACAGAAAATCTGTTTAAACGTCTAAGCAGCCTGCAGATGGTCAGAAGTGGTTTCATTTTTAGACTTCGCCCCTCTTACTTTTCTTTAGTCTAGTTTAAAAGTGTGCTCTGTTCTTATCTTTAAAAAAAAAAAAAGTGGTGTTAGGTTTAAGACGTTTTATATATTAAAACCATCAAATTGAAAATCAAACAAGAACAAACATTAAAAGTGCGTACACTAAACTTTCAACGTTTCAAAAAACAACAAAAAAAATCATGCCCAAGAAAGATTCATCAAAATCGTAAGCAGCAGCATTTGTTAAATGTTAATGTATTAGCAGTTTCGAACGTGACACCCCAAATCTTTAATCTGAATAAATGTGACAAGGCCTGGAGGCACAGACCAGGAAACTTAGTACTTGGGAGGCTGAGGCAGTATGCGTCGTAAGGTTAGCTTGGCTTTGTCTCTAGAAACAAAACAACTACAAAATCCCCCAAACTCAAAAGTCTTAATTAACAGTTAAACACCTACATCCACATACCAAACTTTTTACTAAATATTCTGTATGGGCATCTCTGATATAGTCCTCACACCTTTTAAAATGTGGGTGCTACGGTGACCCCATGGTCCGGACTCGGGACCTGTCGCAGGTGGGTCTGCACGGCACATCAACGTTAATTCCAGAAAGTGATGTCTCCCATGGTTGGGACAGGACAACCGCGGCTCTTCGTGCCCGAGTTTGGACAGGGAAGAGAGTATCTAAAAAGACACTCGGCCTGCTGCAGGGTTCTATCTGTACCTGAGATTCCAACACGCTTTTACACCCAGCACGCAAACAACCTCTCGGGACCCGTACTTTTATCGGTCCCGCGCTTTCCTAAAGCGAGGCTGCCCCAGCATGCACTGCGGTATTCACGTCTCACCCGAGAGGCGCTGCTCCTCTGAAGCAGAAGCGTGGGCATCTTCAAGCCTCGCATTTTTGCTCTCGCGGGATCTTGAGCACGTCACCGCCGGGCGCCATCTTGGACTCTGGCTGAGCAATAAATTCCCCCTGCCGCTGTGCGCGCTCTTTCTCGAGGCGTGCCTCACTGGGAGAGGGTTCGGTCCCTGCGTCCCCGTCCCGGCCGTACGGTGCTGGTGTCCGCGTGGCGCGGAGCGAGGGTAGGCCCCGCGTTGCTTCTTTGCCCGGCTCCAAGATGGACGGCAGCGGGGACGGGGGAGGCCGCTCTGGGGGAGCACGTGGCGTGCCGCTGGCCTGCGCCTGGGGCTGCTGGGATGGTGGCGGAGTCCAGCGGCCTCCAGCCGCTGTCCGGCAAGGAGGCCGGCGGAGGCGGGGCCGCGGCCGCCCCTGAAAGGCGCCCCGGCGGCGGCCCAGCCTCTTCTTTCCTCGCACAGCCAGACGGCCCCTGCTCGAGGCCCGCGTCGCCATGGCCGCGGTTCCCGAGTTGCTGGAGCAGCAGGAGGAGGACCGCAGCAAGGTGAGATCCCTCGCTAACTAGGCTGGAGGTCCTGCCGGCCTCCCTGGCTTCTTTCTGTGGGGTTCGGGCTGTTGGCGGTCCACAGCAAGGGAAGGATTTGTAAGACCCGGAGGTTTCCCCCCCACCTACCCCTTTATAGATGCTTTGCAGCGGGGGTCTCAGTGCACCCTCATTCTCAGACCAAGAAGAACCAGACAAATGGGACCCCTCTTCTTGAGCTCTTGGCGCGAAGCTGACAGGCGCTCTGCCAGTCATTCGACTAGGCTAATGCTCTGAAACCCTTAGGAGCGTGGTTTTTAAAGGCTTCTAAAACTTAAATAGACTTGGTAGTTGGAAAGTGGATCGGAGTTAAGTTTGCGGTTCCTATCTCCTTTTAAGAAAATGGCCTTTTGTCTAAAGTGGTGGGGAAATTTCAATCGAGAATCTGTAGCATGGTTTTTGCAACTTAGGAAAGCTAAATGTGTCCTCGTGGGAGTTGTAATTTTTAGTAAATCCTGTGTGTTGATGTAACCCTCGGGCTGCAAATATCTTGAGGACTAATGCAATAAACGGAGATTGCTATATATATAGGCAATTAAAGATTCTACTTTTATTGGCCCTTTAAATTTGAATTTTCCATCGGACAGGTAGGTTATGGGTCAGCTTTGTAGGCAAAATCGTCAGTAATATGGGAGGTGTTAGGTTTTAGTAAGAGCTGAATTTGTTTTTGTTTTTAAGTATCTTTGAATGGACAAACTTTTGTCTAGTAAGTAAATACCTGTCTCTGGAGCACCAGTTGGATTGTTCCAACAAGGGTATTGTATTGAAATAGAGCTTTGTGCGAGGTGTTTTATTTCTTTTATACTAGAAGAATTAGTTTCTCTCCCCTGTCGTGTATATTAGGTACTGGAGGCGGGCGAGGCCCTGATGGCTGCTTTTTCCTCCCTTTTTGGTACTCATGTTGGAGCAGAATCAGTCTTGATCATCGCTATATTAACTGCTAATAGGTTTTTAAAAAATGAGTTCATCATCACTCTAATCAGCAAAGTTGGAGATGATTACAGTGGAGAAAATTACAACTTTTGCTTTCTCTTGAGTTGAAATATAGAGAAAAATTACTGGTTTTAGCACGTGGTTTCAATTTTGTTATCTGGTCTGTAGTAGACTGGCAGATCACGTCTAGATGACAGAAATTATTTGAAGGAAATTTGACAAGTGTCAAAAAGGAACTGGAATCCAACTTGGGCAAATTATGTCAGCTAATATATTTTGCAATTTTATTTAAATGCTCAGATTATTTAGCTTCGAATTTCTATGAGGATGGGATTCTTGACGTTGCTTTAGTGTGGTATCCGGAAGTAGAGATTTACCAAGTCTAGCTGGGGTATGTGTGTAGGTAGGTTCTTCCTGTATAGACTAGGCTGAGCATTATCTGACATTGTGTCTTGGGGTTTTTGGGATGAGTCTAATGAGTCTAATTTAGGTGAATCCCCTGTAACAGTATTGTTTTGTGTGGTGTTCTGATTGTTCCTGGATTTTTCTTCTTTTTTTTTTCTTTAGTTTGAAAAGCTTGAAATTTTTTTTTGACTAGATGGAATCAAGTGGTGTTGCATGGTTTAATCCCAGCATTTGGAAGGCAGATACTAGTGGATTTCTGGAGACCAGCATGGTAGTATGAGAGACTCTGTCTCAAAAAGAAAACTCTGAAATTAAATTTTCTGAAAGTTAAACCTGTGCACTTGCAAGGTCATGATAACTCTATTCTACAGCCATTTTTTAAAATAGGGATTCTCCTTTCGTGTTAGAAGGCTAGGGATGCAGGAGTGGTAGCTTGTTTGTCTGCTGTGAGCCAGACCCTGAATCCAGTCCTCAGCGACTAGAGAATTTGACTGTAACTGTCATTGGGGGAGGGGGTGTTACATGGACTTAATGAAGGATATTTGTTTAGACTTAGTGACAAACATTTGTAAATGTAACTGCTGCTGTTGTTTCTGTATAGATACTTCCATCAACAGTATAGACAACAGTATAGACAACAGTATAGACAACAGCCTTGAACTTTGATCAGTACTGGAGCAAGTCTAAATTTACCTTTTTGTGCGTGCAGTGAAGTTTTGCACTGTAGTCATATGACTCAGGAAGTGTGGCTTCTCAAAGCTGCCCACGCCTTAGTTCTGGATCAGCAACTTGCACATGGTGTCTTAGTGTCCCATTTGTGAATACTTTAGCAGGTTATGATGTATTCCATTTTTGGCTGCAGAAAGTAGTCTGCCCACTTACATGGTTTTCTGGGTTTGATTTACTATGATCTAAGAGTTTATTTGATGAGATTTTATAAGTGACAAAGTCAGGCTTTCTGGCAAACCTGAGCACTGGTGTTTTGGTAGCCTGTCCTTTCTATACTAGACCACTGACAGTTTTACTGGAGGTGACAGTAGCCACCCCTATCTGTAAACATTGTCAAAGGTTCTTTGCACTAAACCGATTTACCCTTAGTTGAGAATCATGGGGCTTAACAGGCTTTCCAAAATGGTGTGATGGGTGGGGTGAAGTTTGCTTGCAAGAGTTTAAATTTGTGATTAATAGTTTGTGAAAGGAAGTAAAATGCTACATAAGCTTGGACTGTTGAGCATCTTTGTCCTTGTCCAGATATCATGAGGAACTTTATCAAAGGATATAAAAGGTGTGTTTCCTCGAGTTCTGAGCATTTAATGTAGCTGTTCAAACAGTACGGCTGTTTTGTCTTTGGGTGATGTGGTAGGTTTACTTTGGGAACCTGAGGTTCTTTTGTTACAGTGCTCACAGCATTGTGAACCAGAATCACTACTCACCTAGAACTGGATTAATGTTTGGGTTTAGAGTCTGGCGAGTTAAAGTTGGTGAGTGTGGCTGCCCTGCAACCCTAGTATACTAAGGATATACTACTCGTGGACTGCACAGCACCCCCATTTTAAAATTAAGCTGTTTGAACATAGTGTTGTGTTGTTTTAGCAATTAAATGAGAACAGTTTTGTGGGTAGAAAACCTGAATGTCTTCAAATAGTAAGTGTTCAAAGATAGTGTGGCTGAAATCTTGTGATTATCTCAATTTTTTGAGAAGGCAGTTTTCACTCTTTGGAATCAGAAGGGAACTAACTACAGGGCAGTTGTAAGCTTAAGTAATATTTAAGTTGGAAACATTTTCTGTACTGACTTTCCAAAAATGACTTCTTTGTTGCCAACACATTACCCCCTCTTGGTTTTTGTTTTCATTTTTAAGTTTGTGTTGACACTTGTTTGTTTTCTCCCATGTAGGCCCTGGCGATCTAATCAGGCTTGGCCACAAGTGCCTTGCTGGCGCAAGCACCTATTTTCTTTTTTAAAAGATTGTGTATGAGTGTTCTATCTGCATGTCCACTGTGCATGCCAGAAGAGGGCATCAGACCTCACTATGTAAGATAGTTGAACTCAGGACCTCTGGAGGAGAAAACCCCTCCCCAGCATCATTCTTCTGTAAGCTTTTGAAGGTCCTTCTAAAAGGGGGGGAAGTGGGATCTTTTGCAATTATTTGAAAATAGTCCAGATAGCTAAGACCTCTTGATTACTTAAGGCAGCAATTCAGCATAGTACCTGGGCTTGCAGCCTTGTGAAATGATGATTCTGTTTATCCATTCGCTGAGTACGCTGCTCTGACCTTCTTCCCAGTCTCAGTTCCTGTTCTGGGAACTTGAGGCTGAGTAGCCTCCGGCCCTGCTCTCTGCAGTGTTCTATTGTGGATTGCTTGTGTGTTGGCAGACTACTACTGGTAAGAATGGCTGGTGTCAGCAGGGATGGCTCCCTCTCTGGGTTCCATCTCACCAAGATGAGTGGTGCAAATCTGATCACTTCCTGCAGCCCTTCTAGGTCCTTGTTCATAAGTTATTTTTTGTGAGTTTGCACCTCCTACTTGTTGAGGTAAGAGCGTGATGGCCTGACTCGCTGACCATTTAAAGGTAGAATTGGTACAGGGCTTGTGGGTGCCTCAGTCGCTTGTTATGTTCTAGTGACACAGAAGTTGGCCAAGAATACATACAGATGAGTGAATTTGATTTTCTTTGGGATAGGAGTTAACAGTAGGACTGATATTTGATTTATTTAATACTAACATTTGATTTTATATCAAGGACAGAGGGAAGGTTATGGTAGTAGAATTTCTCATAGGACTATTCATAAGTATATGTATTTTATAACTGTGTCGTGTAGATCTTTCATATCTGAATATCTGTGACAAGGTGCTTTTATTTAGATTTTACTTCTTTACTACTAATGAGTCCTTTAGAGAAAAAAAGTTCTGACTCATGAGGTGTTTGTTCCTTGCTAAGAGGAAACACCATTCATAGGTGACTTGGTTTCTTAACTCTCTCCCTGGCAAAGATGTTGGTTTCTTGGGCAGTAAAGGACTTCTTGGAGTGAATGAACAGAATAACTGAAGGGAAGAGTCTTTGCTGATATGTGCCGGGTAAGCATGTTTTTCTACAGTAGGAATAAGAAATGGAAAAAAATCATTGAAATAGAAACAACTACTTTTTATTTTAAGGTAAATTTCTTTGTAGTGACTAAATAGAAATAATAGGGACTGACTTTTTTATGTGTCCCTCTCACCCCCACAAGGGTTTCTCTGAGACACTTGTCCAGGAAATCTGCCTGCCTTCTGCCTTCCTGGGTGCTGGAATTAAAGGAATGCCACGACTGCCCGCCTCTGAATGGCTTCTTAACACTATATAAAATGGGACTAGATGGCACTTTGACTACATGGCACTAGTCTAAAGCAGAACTTGCAAGTACTGTGACTATGTAAGCAGTTACCATGACTTAGTTTTGATTTTCTTGTGTTTTGAGGTTTTGAAATCATGCCTTTAAAACATTTTATCTACTTGGTGCTGGATGGCCTCGTCCCTGGTCTTCTGCAACAGCCTTCTAACTGTTGAGGTTATATAGACATGGGGTGGGTGTGCGTGCGTGCTCATTTTGCATAAAAAGCTTTAAAGTTACTTTTTCAAGAAGCAATAGTTAATTAAAAGTCAACCTGATTTATGTAGCAAGTATGAGGCCTTCCTCCAAACATAGCAGTGTTAAACCCCTCACTGTGAGGTAATAGCCAGTAACTTAAGTGTGCTTCAAGATTCAAGGAAAGGGGCTGACTCAGCCTGGAATAGTGCTAGCAGTTACGTTTTCAGCACCCATGTCAACAGCTCATGCCTTTGACACCAGCTCCAGGGATCTGATCTGGCCTCAGCAACAAAAGGACATACGCATAATAAAATTAATTATTCTTTAAAAGATTTATGGCTATCTGAGCTAACAATACTCTCCAGAGTCAGTGACAATCTAAAAACAAAACCCTCAACACCAGGCATGAGAACCCTGGTTCTGCTTACCACCTTTGAGGGGTTAATTGGGGTGGTCTAAGACTCCTAAAAACATTTTTATATAGACTATTGGTATTGCCCTTGGTTGCTTTAGAGGTGGAAGGTAAATCTGTACCACTGCTGAGGACACCATGCATTTAGACACAGGGTCCAGAGGTCCTCTTAGCTGGAAATGACAGGAAAGGAAAGACCTCTTTGAGGACTAGCTTTCATGGTACCATGCGAGTTTCCAAAGGAGGAAAGCAGTCAACATTTCTACCTAGTCATGATGCTTGTGAACAACTATGACCAGCATGGCACTATAACTGACCCTAAGAGTGCAGTGCTTCTTTACTTTTTTTGTTGTTGTTTTGTTTTTCAAGACAGGGTTTCTCTGTGTAGCCCTGGCTGTCCTGGAACTCACTTTGTAGCCCAGGCTGGCCTCGAACTCAGAAATCCACCTGCCTCTGCCTCTGCCTCTGCCTCCCGAGTGCTGGGATTAAAGGTGTGCTCCACCACTGCCTGGCGCAGTGTATCTTTATTTACTAGCAGTTCTTTTTAGTTAAACTTAGGACTCCCTGGAGAAGGAAATAGTGCTTGATATTAGAAACCTAGCAACCTACACGGGGCTAGTGAAGTCATGAATCTTGGGGGAAAAAAACCTACAACTGATACTTGAACTACATTCTAAATATTTGTCCTTTTAACCTCTGATATATGTAGCTCTCAACCCTCGTGCAATTGGAAGATGTGTTATAGAAAAATCATAACTAACAAATGCAGATTTATGGAGGCCAATCGCAACTACATTAGCAATACAACTAAGGCCTAGGGGTTATTGTAGAAAGGGGGCAGCAAGATTGTAAGAGCCAGTGGGATAGGGAGTATGCTGTGGCATTGTGTCTTCTAGCAATGTGAAAAGCTACACCTATGAAGTCTTACTAGCATCTGCCTAAACATGATCTGAGCAATAGGCATGCTAACCTGATGAGAGAATTTCAGGGGGCCTCAACCCTACACAAAGAAGCTGGGCAAGGAATGCTGAGAGTGGAATAAATAGTCTGCCCTGGGGAGGGGGAGGAAAACAACTGGTTATCCAATACCAAATAGTCAGCCCTGAAAACATACAAGTAACGTGGATAGACTGAGCAAGTTGTACTTGTATTTAGGAGTGTAAGTGTAACAATAATGAAAAGAGTGGCCATGAATTTGAAGAATAAGAAGGCGTCTATAGGAGTGCTTGGAGGAAGGGAGAGGAGAGGGGTATAGTTGTATCATAACTTTAAAGGGTGTGTGAGAGAAAGTAGGTGCCAGGGAGGCTACCACCGTTTTATCCTTGGACCTGGTTTATTTAGCAAATTCTATGGCTTTGGATGACTGGGTGTTGGTTTTGCTGGCTAAGCATATACAGGAATGCTGAAGTTTTAATCCCACTTGGTGATTCCGGGGTAAGGACAAGTGCTGATTTAGAAATTCTAACATTGCACAACTTTTTACTGCTGGATGCAGATACAAGTGGTAGAAGCGCACGCGCGCGCGCGCGCTCTCTCTCTCTCTCTCTCTCTCTCTCTCTATATATATATATATATACTCTGTGGTTGTCAGTGTGAGAAGGTTAAAACCAGATGATAGTTATTCAGTGGTGGGGACTCCATTGTCACTTTGCCTGTGGTACTTAAGAGAAACTTGGCTTCCTACCCCACCCCCTTTGGGTCCTTCTATAATTCCAAAGGTAGCCCAGTGAGTTTCCATAGGCCAATATGAGCAAAAACTGAATGAATTATATCAGCACTGTGGTTCTCAGAGTTAAGCTACAATTCAAAACAGCAAAAGCTAGGAAGTAACAATGGAATAATGTTACGGTTGGGGGTCACCACAGCATGGGGAACTGTAGTAAAGGGTTGCAGTGTTAGGTCGAGAACCACTGATATAACTTTGCATATTAACTGCAAAGACTAGAAACTAGGGTTTGTGACTTATTTAAGGATGAGGAAATAAAAAGCTAGTCTGGTGTTAATCCCAGTGCTCAGGTGGCAGAGGCAGGTGGATCTCTGAGTTCAAGGACAGCCAGGACTGTTTGTTACAGAGAAGCCCTGCCTCGGAAAACAAAACAAAAAAATAATAAGGAGATGCATATTCAGTAGAAGTATGGACATCATTGCTGAATTCTAGAAAATACGCTCTAGATGCTAACTTCTAAAGCTTAACTTACGGCTTTATTCCTATCCTGATAGTCCATCTGACTGTAACAGGAAAGATGGAGTGGCCAGTTTGTTTGCCTTTGCCGTTTTGTATGTTTTTAGAAGCTGAGTCTACCTAACACTAAATTATGGAAGGAAGGCTGCTTACCATAAATGTCAGAACTAAGCAAAATTGTGATTAAAGAATCCCTTAGCTTTCAAATATGGCCAACCTCTTGACATATTCTCTGGTTATCAGAGAAAAGTAATGTTTTTGGTTCTGTATTGGGTCATATATGTATAGCTATTTTGGTGTGCATGTTACTTAGCCACAGGTTGTCTGCAGGGGTTTTATGTGTTTGGTTTTTGAAGACAGGTTTTCTCTAGCTCTGGCTGATCTTGAACTCACAGAGATCTTTGAGTGCTGGGATTAAAGGTATGTACCACCGTGCCTATTAGTTAGACCCTTTAGATCTTTGAATGGTTTGGCCTGTGGCCAGCCTGCCATGAGTCACATCATTGAAGAACACTTGCTGGGTCGCCCTCTCCCAATGAGAAATGATTTCTGAACATGTAACTAATATTAAAATGTATTTCAGTTGAGATCTGTGTCTGTGGACCTGAATGTTGACCCATCGCTTCAGATTGACATACCTGATGCACTCAGTGAGAGAGATAAGGTCAAGTTTACAGTGCACACCAAGGTGAGTGACAATAATGACTACTAGTGCTGGGTGCATTTTCAGAAGGGTGTGAGCTTTCTTGAGCGGAAATGGTCACTTTTTAGGGGTAGTGTGGCAAACTGCTGAGAACTTGAGCTTCTGTCTTGCTTGGGAGCTCCATGTGTTGTGTTTCAGTTCCTTTCTGCTGGGGTGGAGCCCTCAACATGCAAATGTGCAGCCACAGTCACTTCCATGGTTTTGGTTTTCATTTGCACATGAGGTAAATCACTGGCATTGAAAAGGAAGCCAAGGACAATTTCCAGAACCATAGTGACCTGTAGTGAAGACCCTGGGAAACATTGTACTTGCTGTTCTCTGTTTTTATAACCTGGGGGAAGTTCAGTCTCAAAGTTGACTACTACTAGTATAATCTTTCATATACAGCAAACTTCAAAAGGCCTTGTGAAAAAGAATTTCCTAGAGATGAGAATCTCTAAGCTACCTAGGTTAGTGGCTTTAGGTCATATATTGCTGTACTGTTTGGGTCTTGCTGTGTTGATTGTGATGCTCCTGTATAGTGTAGCCTAGGAAATCTAAAGCCATTTTGTATCTCTTTACAGACCACACTGCCCACATTTCAGAGCCCGGAGTTTTCTGTTACAAGGCAACATGAAGACTTTGTGTGGCTGCATGACACTCTTACCGAAACAACGGACTATGCTGGGCTTATTGTGAGTTCATTTTAGAAAATAAATAAGCTGTTTTCTTATCTTTTTTACGGTGGTTTGAATTAAGTGTGTATGTCTATGTGCAGGTGAGTGTGGGTGCCCACACACAGGTCAGATCCCCCGAAGACAGAGTTCACAGTGATTGTAAGCACAAGGGTGTTATAAACTGAGCTTAACCGTCTGCTTCACACCCACCCCAGGCACCAGTAAAATTGATTTCTAGGTAATTTCAGTATTAGAGCATACAGTAAAATTCCTCAGTGGTACTCAGAGTGAAGGAGAAAGTTGGCAGAGTTTTTAAATGAATTCAAATACACAAATGTCCTGCTGGGCGGAATTAAGAATCTGCCCAGTAGTGATTTCTTTCTGGTACTTCGGCAGGAGATCTCATGGCCCAAGGTGACCTGAATTAGAGTTATACTTAAAAGTTTCCTCAGAATGTTAATTCAAAAATAAATTTGTTTTTGTGATATGGAGAATCAAAACTCAGGGCCTCAAACACCCTAGATAGAAGTTCTGCCTCTGATTCAGATCTGTGAAGGCTTTGTTCTGATTTATTATTAGCATTAATTGCACCTGTTTTAAGCTGACATTGAAGAAATATATGTACACTATGATGTTCTGCCAGTTGTCTGAAGAGGTAGCAATCGGGGCTCTAACATGGGGGGTGGGTTTTTGGTTTTTCAAGACAGAGTTTCTGTGTGTTCATGGCTGTCCTGAAACTCGATCTGTAAACCAGGCTGGCTTTGATCTCAGAGAGATCTGCCTACCTCTGCTGGGATTAAAGGAGTGTGCCACCATGCCGAGCCTAAGGTAGTTCTTTTTTAGAAGGTCAGAAAGAATAAGGTTTACATGAAATGAGAGCTGCCTTAGCTCCATTGAGGTGGCCATCTGAATTGGCAGATGAGGTACTAGCCACTGTCTACACTGGGATAAGGTACTCACAAATTACTTGCCTCTGCCACAGATTCCTCCTGCTCCTACAAAGCCAGACTTTGATGGCCCTCGAGAGAAGATGCAGAAACTGGGAGAAGGGGAAGGATCTATGACAAAAGAAGAGTTTGCCAAGATGAAGCAGGAACTGGAAGCGTAAGTGAATTTTCTTGATCTTTGTCTTATGAGATATATATATATATATATTCAGAATAAACGGGTGGAAAAACCTGATATTAAAAATGTAACCATTTGTTGCCTAGTGCTGGTTTCCAAAACTACATTTTGTAGAGAGTTTGACATGTTACATGATGTGCTTTTAAAGTGTTTATGTGTCAGACAGCAAGAACAGTGCTCCCTGGATTTCTTTAACATGGCTCAGAGGTACTCACCCACTTCCACTTCCATCAGTTCCCATTCCATCAGTTGCCTCTTTTAGAGGCTTGTCAGGCCTGCACTAACAGTGTGCTCATATCCCTGAGAATGAAAGAGGTCTCTCATTTTTTTAACTTTTAAAAGGATTTATATGAGTAGTACACTGTAGCTGTCTTCAGACATGCCAAAAGAGGTCATTGGATTCCATTACAGATGGCTATAAGCCACCATTGCTGGGAATTGAACTCAGGACCTCTGGAAGAGCAGTCAGTACTCTTAACTGTTGGGCTATCTCTCCAGCCCCAGGGTTTCATTCCTTTAAAGAGAGGAATATCTTGCTCATGCTGGTCGAAGCAGTAATTGCATGCAGGCTTGGGGTCTCTCGGACTTAAAGCAAATTTGATTACAGTGGCACTTTTTTTCTTCATTGGCTCATTCTATCTACAATTAACATTATTTAATTACCAAGTTGAATAACAGTGTTTAGGTCTAGTCTAGTAGCATTGTTTTCCTAAGTGACCATGAGCGCAGTGGAGTTAAATAAGGAAGTGAGATCTCTTAGGCAGGAATTGAGCGATGCAAGCTTAATTCTTTGTGCCTGTGTCTTTTCAGTGAGTATCTTGCTGTCTTTAAGAAGACTGTGTCCTCACATGAAGTCTTTCTTCAGCGGCTTTCTTCTCACCCTGTTCTCAGTAAAGATCGCAACTTTCATGTTTTCTTGGAATATGATCAGGATGTAAGGCAATTTTTCTATTTTCATGGCTGAAAATAATATGAGCTTCTCGTGTTTGCATTTATTGTTATAGAAAAAGGTGGAGGAAACACTTTCTCTTCCTCTTTAGATCCATTAGAGTTCACTTTCTAAAAACTACTGAACGACCATTGACACTCCCACCCAGAATTTTCTTCCTTCTGTTTAATTTGTTGGTAGGAATTGAAATACATATACCTTTATTTCAGGGTTACTTTTTTTTAAAAAAAAAAAAAAAAAACATGCCTTTTCATATATGAAGCAAGCTCTGACTTTTCTACACACCTTTAACCTCAGCATATTTCTGAGTTGGGGGCCAGTCAGTTTACATAGTGAGTTTTAGGACAGCTAGGGCTATATAGTGAGACACTGTCTAGAAAATATCTTCAAATTCTTGAGGCCTGGTATCAGTAGAACCAAGCAGTAGCTCTTCAGAGTATTGAAAACCCCTGAGACTTGATGCCACCATGATTCAGAGTGTTGGGCTAGCCACTGGGAATATGATCTGTATTTATCTTTTGCTACTTAATTTTAGACTTCTTGGCAGGGTTAAAGTACTTTGTGTATTTGTGATAGTAAAAATGTTACTTGTGTGATTATTTGACTAAAAGATGCTAACAGAAACCAATGCCATGTCATAAGATGTTTTGGAATTTCCTTCCTTTAGCTAAGTGTTAGGCGGAAGAACACCAAGGAGATGTTTGGAGGCTTTTTTAAAAGTGTGGTGAAGAGTGCTGATGAGGTCCTTTTCTCTGGAGTTAAGGTAAGGTGTGGGCAGTTTCAGGAAATTCTTGATTTCATGGGATTGGGTAGGTTTTCTTTGGAGGAGAGTGTTTATAAAACAGGTGTTAGAACTCTTAGGAAATGGTTGCTTTTAGGGTTTTTTTTGGGGGGGGGGTTGGTTTTTTTCAAGACAGGGTTTCTCTGTGTAGACCAGGCTGGCCTCGAACTCAGAAATCCGCCTGCCTCTGCCTCCCAAGTGCTGGGATTAAAGGCGTGCGCCACCACTGCCCGGCCTACTTATTTTTTATTTAACTATCTTTTTCAAGGCAGGGTTTCTCTGTAGCTCCTGGAACTTTTTTTTTTTTTTTTTTAGATCAGAGTAGCCTTGAACTCAGCTCCACCTGCCTCTGCCTAGTAGGTGCTGGGATCAAAGGTATGCACCGTGATGCACAGCAACTTAACTTCCATTTCCTTCCTCAGAATACTTTGCCCAACAAGGAATATTTAAGGATTGGTGGTGTAGCTCTGCCTAGTATGCCTGAGAGCCAGCGTTCAAATCTCAGAACCACAGATAGTGTTGGTTGCCAGCCATAGGTGATGTTGAAAAATGTATAGCTTAGCTGATACGTATAATAAGAACTGATCATTTCTGAGATGAGGACTCAAATAGGCAGCCTTGGTTGGCCTGGATCCACCAGACGTTGTGTGATAAGTCTTATTTACATGTTATGAACTTGGTACAAGAGGAAGAAGTGTTTACTAGTGTTTGAAGTAGTGGGTTTTAGATTGTGTGAAGATTGAAGTTAATGTTGTCAGTTTGGCTTTGTTGAGGAATGGGCAAGAGGTTCTAGAGGATAATGAGAAAAAGGAGGCCCTTGTCACCCAGTGCCTTCCTGGTTCTTTGTAATAATGGTTTTGGCAGTTAGCTAATATCTGGCTTTGCCTCTCCAGGACTTGATTAGGGAAGCCCAGAACACGGTTGCTAAGTCGAAAGGGAAGGTTGGAAATGGTGTTTCTTAGGCAATAATGTATGGGTTTTGTGTGTATGCATTGTGGGTCTGTTGCTATTTGCTTTTCAGAAGGGCCCAAATTGTTAGTCTGAAATCAGCCAAATTTAAAAACAAAAACAAGCCCATGGACACATGGTATCAAGACTAGGTCGAGGTGGCAGTGTCCTACCTGACAAATGCACTAGAAGACTGATTGGGTGGAGGATGTCAGTATTTACTTGTCATTCACAAACTTAGATGATTCTTGGCTGATTTAGTTTCTTAGTACCTGATTGTTTTTGTCAGTCTTGAGAATTGCAAATATTAAGTGTCATGATAATCTAGTCTGTACAGGTTAAACTTAGGTGACCATTTTGTTTGGTTTGGAGGCAGGTTCTCATTGTTCTGCCCAAGATAGACTCTTCAATCACCACCTCAGCCACAAATGTGCCAGATTGCCCGTGTTCTAATGCTATACACACTCCTATTCTTGACATTTTATTTAAGTCCTTTTTCCTCCTTTTAGGAGGTGGATGACTTCTTTGAGCAAGAGAAGAACTTTCTTATTAACTATTACAACAGGATCAAGGATTCCTGTGCTAAAGCAGACAAAATGACCAGATCTCACAAAAGTAAATACCTTTACCCAATTGGTTAATTTGTATAGCTCTGATGTGTGCCTGTTCTGCCCAGATGACAATATCTGCTTGTTTCTCCAGATGTTGCTGATGACTACATCCACACTGCAGCCTGCTTGCATAGCCTGGCCTTAGAAGAACCCACAGTCATTAAAAAGTAAGTCTTGGGTAGCTGAGGTGGTAGTTAAGCAGAGTGCTTCCCTTACTTAGTTCAACCAGCCGATTCTTCCTCTTCCCAGATCTTTTCACTAAAAGTTACAGTGAGGGCTTGGCTTAGCATTCCGCAAGGCCCTGGTGGTGGCTGCACACCTTGCACTTCCACCACCCACGAGGCAGGAGAATCAACTATTCAAGGTGATCCTTAGTTATGGCAAGTCTGAGCTATATGAGACCCTGTCTCTTTTCTTTTCATTTGGTTTGGTTTTTTTTTTTTTTTTTTTTTTTTTGAGGCAGGGTTTCTCTGTAGACTAAGCTGAAGGTGTGCACCATGGGTAGCTTGTTTGGATATTCTGTCCTGGAACATGAGGTTAGCAAATGTAGTTTCCAAATCTAGCTTCTAGCGTCCGGGTCTCAAGTGACCTTCCCTTGTTCGTGGGGATGTTCTGTGGTTGTCTTTGGTGTTCTTTGGCTTCTTTGCTGGACTTCTTCAGGAGATTAGATCATGAAAATGATGACTCTGGTCAATTCTTAAACTTGTCTTTGTCCTGGGCTTTTTTTGGTGTGAGAATATTTTTCCTTACACTTGCTTTTTATAACAGATACTACCTCAGACTTGGAAGTTTGAGAAAATTGAATGACAGGTGAAGTGAGTGCATTTACTGTTTTACGGCACCTGTGATGGTAGCTCATTGCACTGGTTTTGGTTAATATGACCTTTGGGTTGGATAATCTCTAGACAGGATGACTGAGGCTGATGAGTAAACTATTATAATATACTCAGCTTTGTGGGTATTCTTTGCTGTTTGAAATAAAGAGCTACTTTGGTAAATTCACCTGTTTAGTTTTTATGAGACAATTTTTGTGTAGCCCTGACTGTCCTGGAACTCATTCTGTAGACCAGGTTGCCTCTGCCTCCTGAATGCTGGCATTAAAGGTGTACACTACCAGTGCAAACCTTATGATTCTTGACGGTAGTGGTCATCCATTCATGTCGTAAGAGTTTTGGTAAGTTTATATATCAGAGAGCTAAGACCTTGACCTGTGACTTTCTGTATACTTTCAGGTACCTGTTGAAAGTTGCAGAGCTATTTGAAAAACTTAGGGTAAGAAGTTTTGCGTTGATCTTGGTAGCATTTAGTTAAGGCACATAGATTTCTGCCTGGATGGTGACTGGAGATCTTTATTTGTTTAAAATAGAAAGTGGAAGGTCGAGTCTCATCAGATGAAGATTTAAAACTGACAGAGCTCCTCCGATACTACATGCTCAACATAGAGGCTGCAAAGGTAAGGTAGGAATTATTAGCCCTTAGCAGCACTAGTTCATCTTGTTATAACTAGAAATTTAATGCTTAAGATAATCTCTTTGGGTTAGAAAGGAATGTTGCTTTATTTTGAGGTACACTTTTTTGCAATGTTTTGTGTGTGGTGTGAAGACCTGAGATAAACCAACCTTGCAGATTTTTCCTCCAGTGCTATGCATTTTACTCCCTTGTAAAGTAGGGTCTTACTGGCCTGGATCTCTGAAATTTTAGGTTTCATGTTATATTAGACATATTCCAAGTTAGGTGGTTCCCTGGTACTGATTTCCAAAAGTGGGATTCATGGGGCAGGCTCTGTGTTCTTCTAGATCTTGGCTCAGTCACATTCTTAACACATTCAGCAGTAAATAAACATGTTTGATACACTGTTTCATTTTCTGAAATATCTTCAATTACTGATTCAACTAGAAGGATGTTTTTGTGTGGGATATTTTACATAAGGGTTATGGAAATGACCCTCAAACAGTCAGAAACTGAATAGCCTCATTATCTCCCACTTCTGCCCCTGCTGCTTGGGATCAGACCTAGAGAATGCTAGGCAAGTAGTACTATACATTAACAAGCTGTATCAGTGTCTTATGAAAATCTAAGATTATGCTGGATAAAGGGCTAAAGAGTGTACCCCACATCAGGTGACTTAGAGACAACTGCCTGTACCTCCATCCAGCTCTAGGAATCTGGTGCCTCCAGACCCGTGTGTGCAGTTATGTCCACATAGTAACAAAAATAAAATCTTTATGCAAGATAAACGGGCTAGAGTCTTGCCATTTCAAAATGTTGACACTGTATGCATATGTCTAGACATTTTCAGTATGATATTTTCTTTGGTTCTTTGGAGATTTTTACATTATGACTATTCTTTCCAGGATCTCCTATACAGACGAACAAAAGCCCTAATTGACTATGAGAATTCAAACAAAGCTTTGGACAAGGCCCGGTTAAAAAGCAAAGATGTCAAGTTGGCAGAGACTCATCAACAGGAATGCTGCCAGAAGTTTGAACAGCTTTCGGAATCTGCAAAAGAAGGTTGAGCATTTCTTCTGTACTTAGTTTTCATTTGGGAACAAATAATACAAATTATCAGAAATAATCCCCCTCCCCATGGCTAGGGTTAGAGTTCTGATAGACAGCTTCCCTAGCATTTATTTGTGAGACTGGGCTTGTTCCCAGCAACACAAGGCAGAATTTTAACACTACAGAAAACTGGTTTTGTTAGGTTGGGAAGGGGCTGGAGATTTGGCTCATCCAAGTACCAGGCTTCAGTTGATGCTCCTTCATGATCTTAGCACAGGGCAGGAATGCGAGTGCATAAATAAATGCATGTAGACAAAATGCATGCACACAATAAATAATTAAGAAAGGCCGCTGGTTATTAGAAAGAATTGCTATAGGAATATATTAGAGTTATAACATGAACTGAGGAAAAGCAACGTGTAGGGGGTGGGAGAGAGTTCATGCCTCAACATCAGAGACAGTAGTGGGTTATCTGAAAGGAATCCATCAGTGAGGCAGAAGTGGGATCTTTGGTTAACAAGCATCCCAGATGAGATCCTGGTCTGAAGATGTGAGTCAGCTAGGAGTTCACCAGCAATGTCAAGACTGAAGTGTGAGGTATGGTCTTTTCCTGGATCTCATGTATCTTGCCTGGGTGGACATGAAACAAAGCCAGTACAAACAGTGTATCTCCTCATATAAATGCAATCATGATAGGACAGTGGACTTGATTCTTACCTTCAGGTTTTTATAGGAAAGCGTGGTCTTTCTGTAATCCTGCCAGCTATAATGAGTACCCCAACTTTGGACAATCTTGAGCTCCCAGTTCTCTAACCAAGATGTGCTTAGTGATTGAGTGGTACGGCCCACATGCAGGCAGAGTGTGTGACATGTGGTGATGTAGTGGGTCTTGACTGGCATAAGGTCTGGAGGTCTTTTGTGGAAGGAGTATTTGAGTGCTGTAATGAGTGGGAAAATTGAAATTACCTATAGTTTGGTAAGTTTTAACTCTTTGTTCCCATAGAGCTGATAAACTTCAAGCGGAAGAGAGTAGCAGCATTTCGAAAGAACCTAATCGAAATGTCTGAACTGGAAATAAAGCATGCCAGAGTAAGTTGACTCTTGCCTCCCTCTCAGAGCTGACAGGCCACTTCTAAAGATCTTGCTTTGGTTTTTGTCAGTAGTCTTTAATGAGCCATGTGTGGTAGTGCTGCTGATGCAAGGGAAGTTTGAAGGCGGTCCCATATCCAAAGGGGGCATTGTAGTATATTGAGGTTTGTTGGTTTTTTGGACATCTCAACTATAGCTCTGGCTGTCTTAGAACTTGCTTTGTAGCCTTAGCAGGTGGTGTGGAACTCAGAGACCCTCTTTTAGGATTAAGAGTAAAAACTAAAGATTTCATTCATTGTCCTGTGGTGCCTACTTAGTGGTGGCTCAGCAAAGAAATGGCACATGCTTCACATGCTTGGTTCTTTTTTTTTTTTTTTAATAATTTACTATTTATTTATGTATATGAATACACTGTCACTCTCTTCAGACACACCAGAAGAGGGCATCCCATCCCATTACAGATGGTTGTGAGCCACCATGTGGTTGCTGGGAATTGAACTCAGGACCTCTGGAAGAGTAGTCAGTGCTCTTGACTGCTGAGCCATCTCTCTAGCCCCCACATGCTTGGTTCTTAGTTGAACTGTGGGTTAAGAATTTTGATACCTGCGCTTAAGGGTTCTCTGTGCAGGGCATAGGTTTGATTTCCAGTAACAGCAATCCGTGGAAGGGTCTTTGGCAGTTACGGCCTTTTCAGAATATTGTATAGTCTGTGACAACCTGGCCAGGCCTTCATCAAGTCTTCTTCAGTTTTCAACATTACAGAACAAAGTGTTTAGGGCAGATTTGTGATTGGGGTGCTGTAGAGGGAGTAGCCATTGGCTTCTTGGCCTGGTGCCCTCTGACTAGCAGGATGTGGGTAGTGCTAGGTAGTTGTACCTTGGGAGTTTATGGAGGAAGGTGTCAGCCTGGTTTGGTTACTTTTCAGATTCAGAGTTCATGAGGAAAGCTGTATCTGGGTTTATTTCATTCACCACCACCCTTTTTTTTTTCTAGAACAACGTTTCCCTGTTGCAGAGCTGCATTGACTTATTCAAGAACAACTGACCTGTCTTTACTCTGAAGGACAACACCAATGTGAAAGCCAGCATCACTTGCACTTAAATCATTACTGCAAAAGAAATAGCTTTGACTAGTTTAAAATCATGTGAATAAATATTTTGATTTCTAAAAATCTTAACACTTAACCATGTTGGTTTAAAAATATTTTCATTGCACGTTACTTGGACATAACTAATCCTTTTCTTATGCATTTAATACCTCAAAGTAGGTAGAATCTAGCGGATTCTCCTATAGATCGTCAGGAATAACTAATAAATGGTATGGAGATGTGTGCCTTCTGGACATGAGAAGCAATAGCCTGGCCCATGTCTGTCTCAACATTTCTGTGCCTGTGCTTCTACAGACATGTCAGGTGTGAATTACAGCAAACAGTAACTGCTTGTGGGCAGGTGGCAGACACTCTGTTCTTTAATTAGGTAGATTTTGCTCCCTCTTGTCAAGATCACTTAAGATGCTTGTACACTAACAAGCAAGAAGATCTCATATGTCTTTATACATCCTTTAAAGCTCCATTTTTGTAACTGGGATATAAATACTTGAGAGAAGAATCTAGGGTTCTGACACTCCCTGATGGTGGGGCATGTTTGTTTGTGCTTTGGATGTTTTTTATAAAGTATATAATAAAAATAATCCATGTTACCATATAGAGTGTTTTTGTTAGAAAACTAGACCGTCTCTAGAATGCTGTTGGTATTTCCACAGGTGGGGAGGGTTCATTATCTGCCCAGTCTTGTAAGTAACCTTTACTAACATCTTTGGGATTGAGCCTGGGCTTTGTGCAAACCTTACCCACTGGGCAGTGTTCAGCCCTCAGTATTCCTTTGAAACAGGGTTGAGCCCAGGACTCTACTGCCTCAGCTTTACAACAGCCTCTGGAGTTCTGCAGTTATGATACACCAGCGTGCCTGGCACGGTCTCAGTTTTGAGGACTGAGGCTTGGCTCTAATCAAACTGTTATTTGAATGCTTGGTGAGGGGGTTTTCCTATCTAAACTGGTTTGTTAGTAGTATTTTGATCTCATAGCACAAATTGATGGGAGTCTGGATTTAAGCAATAAAGTTTGGTTCCTGTCTATATATTTCCTTACCTGTCACTCCTAGACAGCTAACAATGGCATACACAACTCTCCATTTGGGTGGTAGTGGCTACCTGGACCACAGCCACATGAGCATGTGATCATACCTATGTTCTCCAGCAGAATTGATTGTTGCATGTAAATTATCCTAGATCTGCCTCCTGCCTGGTATGCAGCCAGCTGAAGCTTAGTTGGTTGAAGCCTTTGCACAGTCGTAGGTAGACTTGTTTATACAGTGTCCCTTGGTTAGTCCCAGCAGGCACAGATTGAATGGGAACCCTAAGTATACCTGAGACATGAACACTACTCAGGCTGCCATTGGGTGGATTCTCACAGCGCAAGGATGTGACGTACATAGTTAAGCTGGCTTCAGAGTAAGGTGGTCTGCTCTGTGTTCTGAGTGTTTGGGATTCTAGACACTAACTCTGAAACTTCTCCCAAAATGGTGTGGAAGCAAGGAAGTGGCTGTAAAGGTGGGCCACTTTGGGTGTAATCCAGAGTGGTATCCCTGGGAAAGTTGCATCTTTGCACATTAATTAGCCCACAGTGTTCAAGGTCTACATTTTTCCTAACTGCAAGCAGGAAGACTGTAGACCCCTAAGGTTGGGGCTAGAACACTAAGCTGAAGTGTACAGCACCCACATGAGGCAGCTTGTATCCCAGTTGCAGATCAGATTGATCTTGAGACTTAAGCAAACTAAAAATGGTGAGTCTTGTTCCACCCAGTGAGTTAGTCTCCCCTGTCTCACTGCATTGGAGACTGAGATAACCTGGGTCTTCGGTAAAGTGGGATATCCATTGGAAGGAATTTTTAGCCAAGGCAAGATCGTGGTTGCGTGTTTAATTTTCTTCCTATAAACGACTGGCAAGGCCTAGTTCAGAACTGGGTGGTTTGGGCCTGCCAAGACTTGAAGCTCATTTAGCTAAAATGCCAATCATAACAGAAGGGAAATGCCTGATCATCTCTCTAGTACCAGAGTAGTAGTAAGCCTGAGGTTCCTAGTCAAGAGCCTTCCTGGTTGAGGCTGTACAAAAATGAGCTAGATGCAAAAGACCTGTTTCACTGTAGGATATAGGTAACAGTCAAATATCTCCAGGTTTCGTTTTCTTTTGGGGACTAGTTTCTGGATGTTTTCCAACTGTTCTCTCAGGGAATAGAGGATGCTTTGGGGAGAAGGTTGGAGGTCGAACTCTAGGGTGTTACAAACAAGGCCAGGGACCTATCACTGGGCTCTGCATCCGTCCTCCTCCCCAGGAGTAATCCCCAGAATGTTTCCAGAGGCCTAGGAAATTATATTTGAATATTACTGAGTGGGCCTAGCCTGTGTGTCACACACAGGTCAAAAAGCAACTTAGGATGTCGGGTTTTCTTCCAGCTGTGTATTTTGGTATACTGAATGGAGGTCGCTGGGCTTATTAAAAGCACTTTTTTCTGCCCACTTTCAAACCTTTAAACTTTTTTTAGTTTTTATGTAAAGGTCTCTAGTTCTGATGGTTATCAGTTCTTGCCCATGTGCAGTAATCCATCTGGTTAATGGAACAGGACATTTTTTTGAGAGGTTTATTGTGTCAAGGGTGGAGGGTAGTGTAAGGTTTGAGCTTCCACATGACATGTTTTGATGATAATGTGGATGGATGGTCACTTAGGACTGTTGACTACAACTTGTCTCAGGTTCTTTCCTATCATTTGGATGGGATTAGGAATGGCCTGGGGCTTAGTGTTTGCTTGTCCTGGTTCCTCCATGTTGCAAAACGTAGGACGGAACAATTTATTTGTACTGATGGCTAGCCTCAAAAAAAGACAAAGTCCAAAGCAAATGTAAACAAACTACTGCCTAGTTAAACCGGTTGTCAGTGACCCAGGCCCAAAGCTGCTGGTAATTCTAAATCCTACTTCCTATCTGCCTTGCCCTGCATATTAGTTCAGGAAGGTCCCTGCAAAGAAGTTTAGAGCTTTACTGCGAAGTAGTTACTTCAAACTAGAGCCAGCTTTTTTGAGTCCAGCTGGATCCAGCTGCAGTCATCTCTGGGTTCCTTGGATTTGTTGATTGCATAAGGATCCTGACTGGGATGTGAGAGACCGGGCAAAAAGTCTGGCAAGAATAGATGTCTGAAAAGTATCCCATAGAGACAGGGAAGGAGCCAATGAGAGTGTGTACGTAGGCTCTGTGCAGAGTCAGATGAAGCAGATTTTGGCCTATTCCTTTAGTAGTGGGGAAGACTGCTAGCTTGCAGTGAATCCCAGAAAGCTTCCATGTTTGTCTGAAGTCTTGCAAGGCTTTTGTGACTCCTAAGAGGCAACAGGATGAAGACTGCCTGCCACTTGCCTCAGAGTTAGGGATGAAAGCTGAGGGCACTTGCTACTTGGAAGGGCCCTTGTTGGGCTGAGCTAAAAGGGAAGTGAGATCATAGATCATCTCCATCACCAACAACTTAGAGTCTGATTTCAGCTTAGCCTAGGGCTCCGTTCAATCTTAGTCACCTTCCAGCTCCCACTCTCTAGAATCTGGATCTAGGAACTTGAGTATAAGCCATGAGGAGGTGGTGTTGAGTGACAACTCCCAAGTGCAGTGCAGAGGAAAACATGTTTCAGGGTTACTTCCTCTTGGAACCCAGCTGCAGTTCAGTGAGGAGCCAACCACAGATGGGTAAGGCCTGTCCCCTGCTAAGTCCCTGCTTCAAGTCATAAGTGAGTGATGAGGTCTCCATAGCAGAGTCCCTTGCTGTGAGAGGGAATGCTGGAGTTTGGGTAAAATACAAAACACCCTGCCAATTTTGACCTTTAGGTAATAGCCAGAGTATTTCTGTAGTATTTCTCATGTATTTGACATACTGTTCCTTTGACCTGAGATTTAAATTTTTACTGGGAATCATGTATGTTTTATTTGATGAGTCTGACAGTTCTATGCTGAGGACTTGAAATGTAGCTAGTGCAGTTGAGGAATGGAAGTTTAAAGTTCTTTTTTTAAAACTTAGTTTACATCTTAATTTTGGGGGCACATGTGCACTGTGTGTACACACATGTGCACATGCATAAGCATGTATACATATGTTCCCCAGGGAGTAGAAATTCAGGCCCTTGTGCTTGTTGATTATATACCCAACCATGGGACTATATTCCTAGCCCCAGATCCAGGCACACTTAAATCCTATGCTATTTGTATTTTCCTAACTGAAGCTCCCAGCATTGAGTGATACAGACGGACCATTCCACTCAGCCCTGTCTGGCCTCTATCCGGATGGCTTTGATATAATGAAACGGTGCTGCTTTCATGCACCTGGTGCTCAGTGGCTTATACTCAGCAAGTGGAACTGGAAGTCCTCAGTGCTCTCCCTTCTGTCTGTCCCACCCACACTCCATTTTTGCCACAATCTCAGGTTCCTAAGATCCCTTATGCATCAGGGCCTCCAATCCTTCCGAACCTTAAAGATCTAGATTTCAGTGGGAGTGGAGACAGCCTGGTGCTGGTATTTTATTGTTTATAATTTGGTGGGGTCTGAGCCAGAGTTTTGCTTTGTAGCCCAAGCAGGCTTCCACCTTCTCCCCGGGTGCTGGGATTACAGATGGGCACCAGTATGTCTGTTGGGTTGGTAGTATAAGAAATATGCTTGTTCTTATGAGCTAAGGTTAAGGCTGAGACTACTTGGTTCATTCAGTGTGTCATCTCCTATGAGTTGGGATTGGTCAGCTTCATTGGGATCTTGGACCCCAGGCCTAGTCTCTCCACCTGATCTTCCTCAGTTGCATCTGGGACTCTCCCTTGGAATCCCATCATTGAGGGACAGGACCTGAACAGTTATGGACTCTTAGGCTTTGGGGGTACACCCAATCACCTCCCGTCTTTCCCAGGAATATAACAACCTTTTCCTTGGCCTTCTCCCCCTTAGTTGGGCCTCTCCCAGCAGGTTGAGTTAATGAAAGGCTCCTGGGCCTGCAGCTTCACTTCTGTAATTTACTCACAGCGCTGGTCTCTTAATTTCATTGCTTCCTCAGCTGTCTCTTCCCACCGAGAAGCTGCTCTCTGGCTTTGGCTTCGAGAGTTCAGCTTTCCTGCTGCTGGCTGCCCAACGGGAGAGGCTAGTTTGCAGAGCCCACAAGAGCAGCGTGGTAAGAGCAGGAGACAACGCTGTTCTAAGTACCTCACTCACACATGGGAGGCAAGCACTCTACCACTGAGCCATGTCCTCAGCCCCTCTGAGTATGGTTTTAGATACTTCCCAAGTACACATAGTTGTGAAGGGGTTTCTTAGGAGGGAGCAAAAGGTGTCCAGAGCTGTGTGCGGATCCTGGCTCTGGATTTTGGTTTTTCGAGACAGGGTTTCTTTGTGTAACCCTGGCTGTTCTAGAACGCATTCTGTAGACCAGGCTGGCCTCGAACTCAAAAATCCGCCTGCCTCTGCCTCCCAAGTGCTGGGATTAAAGGTGTGCGCCACCACTGCCCGGCCTGTTCAGTGTTTATATCATCTAGAAGTCCTATGGTCCTGTCACTGTTTTTCTCCCTGACATAGTGAGCCATGTGGGATTTGTCCCTTTCTATATTCTAAGTACAGAAAGAGTGTCAGGGTGTGAAGGGTCTGATCCCTATGTGCTGAGAAGCACTTGGGATCCTGGTCCTATTTCAGGAGAGAGTATAGATAGGTAGCTCTGTCTCATTGAAGGAGCTGTGAACTTAAAAGGAGTTGGTCCATAAAAAGCCCCGGCTGTGGCTGAAGAGATACTTCAGTAGTTAAGGGCACTATCTGTTCTTGGCACCTACAGGACAGCTCATAACTGTAACTACAGATCCAGGGGACCTGACATCCTTTTTCGGCCTCTCGACACCAGGCACCAAGCACACATGTGGAGTAAAGAGATATGTGCAGGCAAAACACTAATAAAGAGAAGAAGCTGCAGCTATGGCTGCCACCCCAGTAATGTTTAATGAGGGAGGTGTTGGCATTATTCTGGCATTGGATACACTGGATTGCATCTGGTGAGTACAAAGCCAGAACATGAGCAGTCAAGATGTGAACACTAAGGAGAGAGATCCACCTGCAGCCAGTGAAGAGAGCTTGAGAGTTAGTCCAATATAGTGCCTTCCAACAGGAAAACTCTGTTCAGGGAGCCTGAATATAGTCATGCAAAGTTGTGCCATTTATGAGCATGCTCAATTTAAGGACTTAATTTCAGAAGGATAGATAGCAAAATGTTTTTGGGCAAGCTGATCACTTAGCGTGTGTGTGTGTGTGTGTGTGTGTGTGTGTGAGAGAGAGAGAGAGAGAGAGAGAGAGAGAGAGAGAGATTTTCAAGGTCATGGAGCATAAAGGTAGGGGACTGGGAAGATAATTTGGTTGGCAAAGTGCCATGTAAACATGAGGACTGAGTCCCCAGAACCCATGTAAAAAGCCAAGGACTAGAGATAATTGCATCAAGCTAAATAAACCAGACTCAGAAAGACAAATATGATGTGTTTTCTCTCAAGAAAAGTTGATGAGGGGAGAGTTTGGTCAAAGTGTGTGTGTGTGTGTGTGTGTGTGTGTGTGTGTGTGTGATGGTCTAAAGCAGGCAAAAGTGAGAAAAAAGGAAGAAATAGAGGCTGCATGTGTGTGCAAAGTCTTCATGAGTCTCTTTAGAGTGTGTTTGTTCAGAAAATAAGGGCTTAGAGAGGTCTTTTGGCATGAAGTTTGGGGCCTCTGAGGTCAAAGCTCCCTCGCTAGATCCTGCACATGCCCAAGGGTAGATGGTTTCAAACGCTTTGGCTATTACCAGGCTCTCTCCAAATTCTAGATGACTATGTAAGCGGTGGTTTTCATGGTAACCATACATGTGAGGTATCAGTAGCGTTAACTGATGGCGTATACAGAAAGCCAGGTGACTTCTGACACCGAGCTCCAGAAGGGAGTGAGGTTAGCTTAATTCTGCTCCTCCTCACATCCAGACCCTTACCCTTGGTCTCACCGTGTCTGAGTAAAGGCCCCAGACCACTGTCCTTTCCTTCCTTGTAGCATCTCTACATAAAACAGCATCAAAGTTGGTGTGCTTGGGGGCTGGGATGGTCTGGAGGAGGACTCTGTGTCTCCTATATTAGGGACATGTCAGGCCTCGATGCAGATGCAGATCTAGAGATGCTCTGTAAAATACCTGTCTATAGACTGGGGAAGGAAGAGAAAAGGAGGCAGGGTTGAACCCTCCAAGGGTCTGAGCTGAAGTAAACCTTTCCACCTTTGTAGGTAATGAGAGAGGCAGAGACCTTGCCTGTATCTTGCCTTCAGGTCTTCCATATTCTGGGAGACATATTACAGCTTCTTTCATTTGCTGTGTTGTACTGGAAATTTCTGGTAGCTGAGTTCATGCCATTACAACTTCAGGTCTGCTGGTCATGCTGGTGGAGAGTGGCCTCTCTGAGCTGGCCACAGCTGCTCCATGTGAACACTCGGATTCCAGCAGGCTAGGACAGGCTGGTGCTTATACTCAAAGAAGATAGGCAGGGCCTTAGAGAGCAAGGGAGGCAGGCTGCAGGAGCCTTCTGGTGGGTTCTAAGCAGGCACATAATCCTTTTACTGCGTTCTGTTAACAAAACAGCTTAGAAAGTCAGTCCAGGCTTAAGCAGAGGCAAAACAAACTCCATATTTTGATGGGAGTAACAGCAAGGAAAAGATGTTAAACTGCCTGCCACTGCAAGTGGTGTCATCTCCCACACTCTGGATAAGGAGCAGTAAAGGCACAAGCCAACCTATGACCACCTTGCTTCAAACTTTTCTGTTTGACTGTGTGTGCCTTTTCCAATATAGTCTGCCTGCTGTCCAGGTATTGCCATTTGGTTTGACCTTTTGAGACAGTATCACTGCATATTCCTGCCTGTCCTGGAATTCATTTGTAGACAAGGCTGATTCCCAATTTGAAGAGATCCCTGCCTCTGCTTTCTGGTGCTGGGATTAAAGGGGTGCACCAACACGAACTGTTTGCCTTTTTTTTTTTTTGGAACTGTGTTGCTTTGATTAATTGGCTCAAGTAACTCTCCTGCCTAAACTCCCAAGTAAGCAGGATTTGAGGTATGTGCCACTGAGTCTGGCTTAATTTTCTTCTTTTAAACTTTAAAAGAAATTTATTATCTTATGTGTATGAGTATTTTGCTGGCATGTAAGTCTGTACAAATATGCATGCAGGGCCCACTGAGGCCAGAAGTGGGCATTGGATCTCTTGGACCTGGAGTTAGGGACAGTTGTGAGCTGCTGTGTGGGTGCTGGGAATTGAACCTGTGTCCCCTGGAAGAGCAGCAAGTACTCTTAACCACTAACCAATCTCTCCAGCTTCCCCAGCTTAGTTTTCTTAAATTGTTCTAGTTTTTCCAAATTTATAATTTAAGGTAGAAAACATAGAAAGCCACAGGCCACCACAGTATCAGGACTTTGTGGTAATAACGACAAACAGCCTTCTAGCCTCTTATCCTATACACACGGCACAGTCTTCACTTCCCAGCCCAAATGCGCACACACACACACTTTTCCAAGTGTTATACCCTTATTCTATGTGGCAATAAAATAAAAGAGAGTTGAGGGGCAGGAAATCTGGAATGATGCTCGATGGTTAGGAGCATTTGCTGCTCTTACGGAAGACCTGAGTTTGATTCCCATCACCCATATGGCCACCTACAACTTTAACTTCAGTTAGAGAGCACCCAAACCCATCTAGCCTCCACAGGCACCAGGCAAGCATGTGGTACACAAATACACAAGCAGGCAAAATACCCATACACATTAAATAAAATTAATAACTAAAAAAAAAATAACAAGGACAGAGGCTGGGGTGGGCTGGTGGCTCACACCTTTAATCCCAGCATTCAAGGCAGAGGCAGGTGGGTCTCTTTGATTTTGAGGCCAGCCTGTTCTACATAGTACGTTTCAGGACAGGGCAGGTTATACAGAGGGACCTTATCTCCAGATAGATAGGTAGGTAGGTAGATAGATAGATAATAAAACAGAAAGAAGGAGGGGCTGGCGAGATGGCTTGGCAATTAAGAGCACTGGCTATTTTTCCAGAGGAGCCAGGTGGATTCCCTGCACTACCATGGTTCACTGCTATAACTGAGATGGGAAGGGTTTGAGGTAGTCTAACCTCCAGTCCTGGGGATTGGATGACCTCTTTTGACTTCATCAGGCACCAGGCACACGTGTAGCTGATATAGATGTAGGCAAAACACACATACACATAAAATAACACTAAAATGAGAGGCTTCCAGTGAGGAGTATTTGGTCCCTGGATACAACTCTCTCCTTTTTGATTTCCTGCTATGAGGTGATCAAAATTCCTCTGCTAGGTTCTTCACTGTAATGGCATTGTTACCTTGCCATAGGCCCAAGAGCACTGAAGTCAACCAGCCACACACTGAAGCAGCCCAACTTGTGAGCTGAAGGAAGCCCATTTTTCTACATTTTGTTACACTACTGCAATGCTAACAGCTCAACTCTATATTGTTTTATTTTGTTTGTTTGTTGACAGAGTCTCTTTTTGTAGCCCTGTGTCTTGGATCTTGCTATGTAGACCAGGCTGGTTTCAGACTCACAAAGGTCCACCTCTGCCTCCTGAGTGCTGGGATTAAAGGCATGCACCACCATGCCCAGCCTGTTGTTTTGAATGGGATTATGGGGATGTAGTTCTGGGAGTGAGTAGAGGTCGTTCAGTGTGCAGGGAAGGGCAGTTGTTAGGCAGCTGGCATGGGGGATGAGTGTCTGTGGAATATGTAATAAAAATATAATCTAAATGAAGAAATGAGAGTGCAGGCGAGTTATGCACAACTAGAAATGACTGGGGTTTGATTTAGCTGATGGGAGTCATGAGAGCAGCCAGCAAACCCTCAGAGCTATCTGGTAAGCCACAAGGCAGAATTACAGTGTAGTAGATAGGATAGAAGGGGAGCTTTGACTGGGTCCAGGGAGCTTTCTGGTTATGAGACTGGCCAACTTATGTTGTGGGCAGAGATGTGAGACCTTGAGTGAGCCAAGGCTGGGTTAGCTGACTCAGGAGTTGTTCTGCTTGACGGGATAACCCTCTGATTCTCCCACAGGGTACCTCTCCTATATTCCCAGTTCTTGTCCTTCTGGTGGTACTGATTTCACCCTCTGCACATAGGTGAGGTCAGAGACTTGGCCTGGCCCAAAGCATTCTTCCTTAGACAGGTGTGTCACCCATCAGGCCATGAAGAGGCAGCCTGTACTGGGCCTGTGGGCATAGGATGTGTCCCTGCTATGTCACAGTTGTAGAGCAGGGTGGGCTGGTGTGGTGCTGCAGAGGCCAGAGTGGCGAAGGCAGGGCTGATATCCTGAAGAGACTCCTGAGGGCCTCCCTCAGTCTTCTGTGTCCTGTGGTAGCCACTGTGTGCTGGCCACTGTGCTGGGGTAGGTGGATGGTAACACTTAGGTGAGCAGACCCCATTTTCTGCTCTGGAAAGAGACTTCACAGAAGTGAATGGGGTACCCAAGCAGAGAGGGCTTGTTCCCCAGGATAGAAGCAATTCTGTTTCCCTTTGTTCTGGGTGGTGAGACCAGAGAGCAGCTGAGACACCAGCCCTGGGCCAATCCACAGCTTGGGGAACTACAGAAAGTTCTGACCTCTTTCTGCACCCTGGCCCCTTCTCCTAGGCCCTCTGTTAATGGGTCTAGAAGCCTCCTAGTCAAGAAGGCACTTGGGAAACTGCTTCTTCTGGCATACATCTTGAAGCACATTGAGTTGGGTGGGGACACTCAGGAATACATCTTCTGACTCAGCAGTCTGAGGCCTCTGATGAGGACCCTGAGCCCTCCTGAGGCAGGGTGTGTGGTGGAGGGTCACACTCACTGCTGAAGTAGGACAGGTTTATTCTGGGGCCTTCTCACTACAGCAAACCCTAGAGACACCTTTGGGTTCCACACACCTTTGCCCAGCAGTAGTAGCTCAGTACTTGGAGGCCTGACTCCAAATTCTCAGGGGACTATTGTGTCATCCAAAGGCACTGAAGGCGTCAGTAAGAGAGGTCCCTGGCAGGTGCTGCTCAAACAAACATCAAGTTTCTTCTGGGCTCTCCTGAGACACCCTTTAAAATGATCCAGTACCTTCCAGCTGGCTATTTCTCCTTTGGTTAATATTTATTTCTCTTCTGACTTCAAACAACTTGATGACTGTGTAAAGGGCAGGAGCAGACATGGCTGTTCTTATCTTGGAACTGCTTCCTGCTGGGTAGTTTGGGGCGCTCTCTGCTCTTTGCAGGGGGGCTTCAAAGCAAGCCTATCTTTCTGGACTGGATGCCTTGAGAGAGCTTTGATCTGTCTATCTATCTATCTATCTATCTATCTACCTATCTATCTATCTATTTGATGTAGGGTCTCACCAGGTAGCCTTGGCTGGACCCAGACTAGCCTCAAACTCATAGATATCTACTTGCCTCTGCTTCCCAAGTGCTGAGATTAAAGTTGAGTGTCTCCAAGCCTGGCTTGGATTATTTTTTTAAAATAAAATTATTAAATTAAGTAAAATTATTTTAAGAATATTAACTTTATTTTATGTGTGTGCCTGAGTATATGTGTCTATACCATGTGCATGCAGGAGTTCTGGAGGTCATGAAAAGCATCTTAACTGTTGATCCAGCTATCCAGCTCTGCACCCCCATACCCAACCCCTGACTTTTGGGGTTTACTATATAAATCATGCTGGCCTTGAACTCCCAGAACCACTTGCTCTGTCCCCTCAGAACTAAGATGAAAGGTGTGGATGGAAGGTGTGTATCACCAGGCCTGACCTAAATTAAATTTGTTTATGATTTATTAATGTTTGATTTGTATACCTATTTTAAAAATTTTATTTTTTAAACTTTATATATATGCGTGTGTTGGTATGTGGGTTTGTGTACATGAATTCAGTGTAGGTGTGAGCCAGAAGAGGATGTCGGATCCTCTGGATCTGGAGTTCCAGGTAATTGTGAGCCTTGATGTGAGTTCTGGGAACTAAACTTGGGTCCTCTCGAAAATCAGTATTCCATCTGAATCTTGAGCCATCTCTCGACCCACCACTTATACCTGTTTCATGTACTTATATACTCATATAAAAATTTCTCAGGACAAAAAAAAAAATGTTTTTTTCCCAAGCTAAAAGGATTGTGAGTGGAAAAAGCCTGAGAAGCCCAGCCCTAGCCATATGGCCTAGAATAGAGTCTCTCAGAATATGCCTAACAGCCCCAGAGACACTGCTGGCTGCAGGACAGGCTGGATCCAAATTTGAGCAAGCTGCAAAGAGGCTGCAGCCATGGACGTGCAGTTACAACAGATGTGCACATCACCGTCTGCAAACCAGAGCCTGGTGTTGCTCGACTCTGGGATGCTGGCTGACGCTGAGGATGTGGCCTGACCCAAGACCATGGAGTCACCCATGCTGCTGGTTAAGTGAATGACAGGCCCCAGGCCAGTCCTTAACATCTTTGCTGCTCCATCTATTCAGCTGGGATTTTATGAGTTTGCCTCTTCCACAGCTCAGGAAGAGATCTTAAAAAGAAAACACTTCAGCTCTGATCTCTTCTCTCCCACATTCAAAATATTTTGAGCTCTGTTGCCCTGGTGTCAAGCACCGCTCAACACAAATAGTGAGACACGACTGGAAAACTGGGACATGGCTGTTGGCTTTTCTCCCTCTTTTCATGTCTATTAAATTTGTACTTTGGAAAAAATAGTAGTAAAAGAAGTCAGTGGAAGGTTGGAGATGTAACTCAGTTGTAGAACCTTTGCCTAACATGGGCAAGACCCTGGATTCTATCCCTGGGGCTGGAGAGATGGCTCGGAGGTTGCTGCTTGCTGTTTTGAAGGAACCTGGGTCTATTCCTAGCACCCACATGATAGTTCACGAAGGCCTGTAACTTTAGCACTTGAACACAGATTGTGTACACACACACACAGACACACACACACACACACACACACAAATGAATCATTTAAAGAAAGTAAATAGCTGGGTAGTGGTGCACATCTTTAATCCCATTTCTGGGAGGCAGAGGCAGGTGGATCTCTGAGTTCGAGGCTAGCCTGGTCTACAGAGTGAGTTCCAGGACAGCCAGGGCTATTATATGAGAAATCCTGTCTTCAAAAACTAAAAACAAAGAAGAAGAAGAAAAAGAAGAGAAGGAGAAGGAGGAGGAGGAGGAGGAGGAGGAGGAGGAGGAGGAGGAGGAGGAGGAGGAGAAGGAGAAGAAGAAGAAGAAGAAGAAGAAGAAGAAGAAGAAGAAGAAGAAGAAGAAGAAGAAGAAGAAGAAGAAACAGTATAGCATTTTATCATATTCCTCCTTTATTTATTTATTTATTTTTGGTTTTTTGAGACAGGGTTTCTCTATGTAGCCCTGGCTATCCTGGAACTCATAGACCAGGCTGGCCTCAAACTCAGAAATCCACCTGCCTCTGCCTCCCGAGTGCTGGGATTAAAGGCATGAGCTACCACTGCCCGGCTGTATTCCTCCTTTAGCCTCTTAGCCACACAAAGCAACAGAAATATGGTGAGACCCAGGAAAGAACCCTTGCTATGGTACTCTTAGTCAAACCTTGAACCAGTGTTCTCACTACCAAACTTCTTTCACCAGAGTCCATGCAAGAGTCTACCTATGCAATGTAGTTATTTTTGTCTCTGGTCTCCTGACACTTGCAACCTTTCCTTTGTCATTTTGGTAGCTTTAGGACCCAGATACTTTTAAACAGAAGAAATTGGTTCTGCACATCTTCTGCTTGGGTCTCCTTCATTAGGTACCTGCATCCTGGTCATGCCTTACGGATATGCAGTGTGTCACGAGGCATTGGTGTCGCACTTCTGTGTTGATAGACTTGCTTCCTGGTCAGGTGGTCTCCTCAAGGCTGCTTCTGTGTTGTGTTTCTACCTGCCCTTTGCCCTGGCCACTGCTGTCTGCAATCACCCAGAAGAGATAACCTGGGGCTTTGCAAATCATTTTTCTCCTCAAACCTTCCTGCCTCCAGTCACTGTGATTTGCCTAATGTCAATCCCCACCCCCCCTTCCACATTGGCTGATTGAATTTTCCATCCCAAAGAAGAGCTGTCACTTCTCTATCAATTTATCTAACCAAATATTAATGGATCTCAAGATGAACTCATGGTTATGTATTTTATTCTGTGGGTTACAGTGTGATGTTGTCATTTATTTTCTTGTTCGTATCTCTCTAGCCCCAACCCCTGGTAGCCTCCCCTGGGGCTTTACATTCTTTAAACAAACTCCATCTTTTCTTGATTCCACATGATGCCCCAGGATTTGCTACAAATGTGGCTGGGTTCATTTTTAGATCATTCTCTCCAGGTTATGGAACATATCACTCACTTGACAGAGAATGTGGCGCTCAGCCTCAAAGCTGCACATCACATCGGTTAGCTGTTTGGTGTATTGGGCTGGCATCTTTGAAAGTCAGAGGCTGGAAATTATGGGTCTGTTGGGAGCCATTAAACTAGGCAGGAGCCAGGGCTCCACCTCTGAGTTACATGCCTCTTCTCCATGTTTTATTGTGTAAGTCCTTCTTACTTTAAAGTCTGTACATAAGCATCTGGAATGGGAAAGCCCCTGAATACCCACTCAAATAGACCAGTGACTCCTTCTGCCTGCATACAGAATAGTGCCAAGAGTTCAACCACACTGTGAGAACGTAGGGAAGTCTCTTGTCCCAGAGACTAACCCGCAAGTTAACCCTGCGACAAGAATTCAGGTGCAAGCACTTTATGCTTATTATATGCTCCCACCTCTTATGTGGAAGGGGAACAGAGTGGCTCATGGGGAATTAAAGCAGCAGAGATGCAGCTGAGGAGACCATGTGATCAAATGAATCATCACTATGAGCAATGGGAGCTCAGGTTCACTGGTGAACTGGGGAGACCATGCAGACCACTCTCCTGACCCTACCTGACCTTGAGAGTCTAGGAGTCTGTCTAACAGCTCCTTTTGGTCCCTACTAGGTGCTGCCCTGATGCATGCTGCATCTCTCCTTCCTGTGAGCATGAAGGCAAGATTGTGCATGGGCTGGGAGGGGTCTGCAGCATACTGGGGAGGCACTGAAGATATCTGATATAGACAGACTCCCATTTTACAAACAGAGAAACTGAGGTATTGAGAAGCTAAAGGACTTCTTCTGGGGTCTAGAAATAGGGCGGAACTGTCCTCAAACCTGTGGATTTCAGTGAAGATTGAGTTTGGTGACTGTGTGTCTGCCAAGTTCTTAAGTATTCCCCATTGCCCCCTTTATTTCTCCTGGCATGTGTGCAAGGTCAGACAATGAATGTCTTGACTTACACATAGACAGTGAATTTACCCTTTCTCTATCTATCTGAATTGATGAAGATGATCTCTTTACCCAACCCACTTGTAAATGCTAATCACTTACAGAAACACCAAGGAGTTTCGCCAGCAGCTGTCTGGGCAGCTCACAGCTCAGTGAGACCTCTCAGGAGCCAGAGCACCCAGGTTAGTGCTGGATCTTGCTTATATTTTCCTTCCTATCAGTTTAAAGAGAGTTTTGGCTGAAGTTTTATTTTTAAAAGATAATTTTATTAGTAACTTTAAAAACAGACTTGTTTTATTTTTAATTATGTGTGCACGTTAAGTGTAGTATGCATGGAGGCCAGAGACATCAGATCTCCCCGAAGGCAAGAGTTACAGGTGAGCTGCCCCAAGTGGGTGCTAGGAAACAAACTCAGGACCTCTGCAAGAACAATACATGTGCTTCATCACTGAGTCAGCTCTCCAGTCCCATGAAGTTCTACTTTTTAAAAAATATTGTCTTTAGCTTCATATGCTTCCATTTGATTTATTCAATTGACATTTTTATTTTGACATAAATAAACTGGATTTACATATAGTTCTGAGAAACAGCACACAATGACCCTATGTATTTCTCCTTGCAGTGGTGATACTTTCTTTTTCTTTATAAAGAAAATGTTGAGCTGGAGAGATGGCTCAGTAGTTAAAAGGACTGGATGGTGCTCCAGAGGTCCTGTGTTCAATTCCCAGCAACCACATGGTGGCTCACAACCATCTGTAATGGGATCTGATGCCCTCTTCTGTCATGCAGGCATACATGTAAATAGAGTACTCAGATGTATAAACAAATCTTAAAATTCATTTTTTAAAAAAAGAAAGAAAATGTTGTTGATCAGTTGGTGGCACATGCCTTTAATCTCTGAGTTCAAGGCCAGTCTGTAGTCTATAGAGTAAATCCCAAGATAGCCGGAAGCTACACAAAGAAACTCTGGCTTCCCTTAGTAGAGTCTTAAGGGACTCTCAAATTTCCTTAGAAACTTCCCAAGCCAGGCCTCCATCATTCCATAGAACAGCTCACCATACTTTGAATATTCAATGGCTTTTTTAGCCCAAAGTCAAAAGTTCTTCTACAATACTCCCCCAAACAATATGGTTAAGTCAGTCACACCAATGCCCCACTCCTGGTACCAATTTCTGTCTTAGTTAGGGTTTCAGTTGCTGTGATAAATGACCAAGAGCGCTTAACCACTGAGTTATCTCTCTAACCCCTGATTATTTTTCCACTTAGTGTAAATCTCTGGGGAGTCTTCCTTCCAGGCTGTCAAGAATCCCTTCTCTTACAGAGTAGGATTCCCTGACACAGATGCACCATTGCTCTTCTCACAACTTGCCTCTTAAGGGAGGAAGGCTCATTTCTAATTCCAAATAAGGCTTTTTGAATTAACGTTACTGCATAGTTTATGCCTGCATATAAGTTTTTATTCTCTAGAATAATTACCCAGAGCACAGTTACAACTCTCCTGCCTCTGCCTCCAATTGTTGGGGTTAGAGGAATGTACATTATGTCTGGCAATATATATATATATATATATATATATATAGTTTGTTTGTTTGTTTTTCAAGACAGGGTTTCTCTGTATAGCCCTGGCTGTCCTGGAACTCACTCTGTAGACCAGGCTGGCCTCGAACTCAGAAATTCGCCTGTCTCTGCCTCCCAAGTGCTGGGATTAAAGGTGTGTGCCACCACTGCCCGGCTATTATTATATTTTTATTAAAAATATATATATTTAAAGATTTATTTCTTTATTATGTAAACAGTATTCTGCTTGCATGTATGCCTGCAGACCAGAAGAGGGCACCAGATCTCATTATAGATATCTATGAGCTAACATGTGATTGCTGGGAATTGAACTGAGGACTTTTGGAAGAGGCAGTGTTCTTAATCTCTGAGCTCTTAATCTCTCCAGCCCGTATGTATTATGGTGATTTGAATATGCTTGGCCCAGGGAGAGACACTATTAGGAGGTGTGGCCTTGTTGGAGGAAGTATGTCACTCTGGTGCTGGGCTTGGAGACCCTCCTCCTAGTTGCCTGAAGGCAGTCTTCTCCTGATTCCTTCTCTAGCACCATGCCTGCCTGGATGCTGCCATGCTATCTGCCTTGATGATAATGGACTGAACCTCTGAACCTATAAGCCAGCCCCAATTAAATGTCCTTTATAAGCATTTCCTTGGTCATGGTGTCTCTTCATAGCAATGGAAACCCTAAGACAGAAGTTGGTACCAGGGACTGGAGTATTGCTGTGATAGGCCTGACCATGTTTTTGTTTGGATAAAAGTTTCCTTGGTCATGGTGTCTCTTCGCAGCAACAAAACTCTAACTAAGACTTGTACATATTTTTGTTTATTTGCTTGTTTGTTTGAGACAAGGGCTCTACACAGTCCTGGATGTCCTAGAACTCATTATGTAGAACAGGCTGGTCTTGATCATAGAGATTCACCTGTCTCTGCCTCCCAAGTGCTGGGATTAAAGGTATGTATTTGTATGTGTATATATGTATACATGTACAAAGACATGAATACCATCTGCTCAGTTTGTATGTTACGCCCCCCCCAACCCCCAAAGGCAAAGTTTTTCTATGTGGCCCTGGCTATCCTGGAACTCACTTTGAAAACCAGGCAGGCTAGAACTCATAGAGGTTCACCTGCCTCTGCCTTCCAAATACTGGGATTAAAGGCATGCACCACCACTGCCAGGCAATGTTACTTCTATGAATGTATTTAGGGCTGACCATTTGATATTGTATAACTGATTGGTGTGCGCTTTCCTGGAGAAGACTTTTTCTCCTGGTCTCAACATCCAGAGTTGACTGTAGTTCTTGGCGTAGGGTTAAGAACTCATGGACTTTCCACCATTCATGTGAACGTGTCTACGGTTGTCATCCTTGTTCAGCTCATGTCTGGGCAGCTGCATTAGTGAGGTTTCAGGGATATAGCTTCTGACATTTCTAGGAAACTCAACCTTACAGCAAACTCCCCTTACCTCTGGCTAGTACAATCTTTCTGTCTCCCTTCTGCAATGTTCCCTGAGCCTTAGAGGCAGGATGTTTTGTAGATGAATTCCTCTGGGACTGAACTCCATAATTTTGCATTTTTATTGGTTGTGGTTTTCTGTAATGGTTTCTGTCTATTGCAAAGAAATGTTTCCTTGACAAGGGGTGAGGACTACACCCCTCTGTGGGTTTAAGAACAGATATTTAGAACATAGTTAGGGATTATGCTGGTTTAGTGAAGTGACAGTGGTGGGTTTTCCTCCGAGATCCATGACTTCCCTATCCCTGGTTGGTTCAGTGGGTCTCTAGTACTAGGCGTGGCTTTTCTCTTATTGCATAGGGATGCTCAAATTCTTTAGGGACTGCCACCTGTTCTCCAGGGGTGGCTGTTCACTTGACAGTCATACAGAGGAACAGCGTTTTCTGGTGTCTCAGTGATTTCAATTTGCATTTCCCTGCTGGCTGATAGTGCAGAACATGTTTTGATGTATCTGTTTTCTGTCTGGATATCCTCTTCAGAGAGGTGTGTGGATTTTTTGGTTTTGCGTCTGATTGAACTGCTTGTTTTGTACTGTGGAGCTTTGTGAGTTTCTTCTTTGTTGGGTAGGTAGTTTGAAACACTATCTCACAGCCCGTGGCCTGTCCTCCCCCACTTTAACAAGGTCTTTCTTTCATAGAGAGAAAGTTGTTAATTTCAGAGAGGTCCAGTTTCCACTGTGCATGGTGAGCTTCATGATAAGCTCCAGTGCCGAATCCCAAAGATGTTCTGTGCTAGCTCTGAAGTATTATGCTTTACATTTTGCATATAAGTTAATAGCCCAGTTTTTAATTTATTTCTTATACAGGGTCTCATGGTGTAGGCCAGGCTATTCTTGGACGTCATGATTCTCCTCCCTGGCCTCCCAAGTGTGATTGCTGTTGTGTTCTGACACCTGGCTCTACAGTCCGTGTTGGGTTTTGCGTCTTTGTCCTGTGGGTGTCTGTTTGTTCCCCTTTCACTATGGCTTCTGTAACAAGCTGAGCAGGCAGCTGGCTAGATCACTGGGCTCCACCCCTCTGTCTACCATTTCTCCAATACTGTTGTAGGCCTTCACACTGATTTTGTCAGTTCCTCCAACTTTGTTTTTCTTGGAATTGTTTATTATGCTTGCTTTGTCATTCTATATAAAATATAAAATAATCTTGTTCATATCAGTAAAATCCTGGCTGGAGTTCTAATAGCAACTGACTACTGTTTGGGGTTATCTAATTCACAAATATTGTGACTCTCCATTTCTTAAAAATTTTCTTTGAAAAATTTTTTGTTACATTATTTGTGTGTGTGTGCGTGCACATGTGTACTATAGCACACACGTGGAAATCAGAGGTCAACCTGTAGCATTAGTTCTCTTTTTGTATCCTGGAGCTTAAGCTTAAGTCTTTATTTATTAGTTTTAGTATTCATTTTATTTTATTTTCTTTCAAATTCCTTGGGATTTTCTACATAGGCAATCACATCATCTATAAATAAGGACTCACTCACTCACTGCAGATGGAACCCAAGGCTGTAATCCATCACAGAGCTATACCCACAACCCAGGGCAGTGCTTCCTCTCTCTCTCTCTCTCTCTCTCTCTCTCTCTCTCTCTCTCTCTCTCCCTTTTGGGTTTTTGTTTGCTTTGGACACAGGTCTCTCCCTACATAGCCCTGGCTGTCTTGGAACTCACTCTGTAGACCAGGCTGGCCTCGAACTCAGAGATCTGCCTGCCACTGCCTCCCAAGTGCAGGGTTAAATGCATGCACCACCACATCCATCTGTATTCTGTACCTCTTTCATCTCTCATGTCCCTTTATTTGGTTTTGCCTTATTTCACTAGCTAAAGCTTCTAGCACAGTGTTGACTAAGACCATGGATGTCTGCCTTTCTCATGATCTTATGGGGGAAAACATGCTGTAGGTAGCCATTTAATATATGTTTTAAAAAGACCAATTGATTTGTGTGTGTGTGTGTGTGTGTGTGTGTGTGTGTGTGCGCGCGCGCGCGCATGCACGCACGTGCCCAGGGATGTGCCCAGAAGAGAATGCTAGGTGTCTGTTTCTGTTGCTTTCCACCTTTTCCTTTGAGGTGGAGTCTCCCCATGAACCTGGGGCTTGACTGTAAGCTAAGCCTATGAGCCCTACTAAGCTTCCTGCTTTCAAACCCCTTGGAACTAGGGTTACAGGTGTGAGCAGGGCACCCAGCTTGTTATGTGGATCCTGGGGTCCACAGTAGTCCTCATGGTTTCACTCCAGCCCTCTGGCCATTTCAAGTCCATTTATCTTAATTATGAAGGTTAATGATCAGAAACAGAATATGATATTTTATGCTTTTTGAGGACTCCATCTATGATGGGCATTTTAAAAAATTAATTATAAACTAAAAGCCAGGCTTGCTGGCTAGCAACTATAATCCTAGCACTCAGAAGGTTGAAGTAAGGGGATCATGAGTTTGAGGCTAGCCTGAACTACTCATGAGACTACTCAAAAAAAAAAATTTTTTTTTTTTTTTTAAAACAGGTTCTCACTGTGTAGTCTTGACTGGCTGTGTGGACCAGGATGACCTCCAGTGCACAGAGATCCACCCGCCTCTGCCTGGAGAGTGCTGGAATTAAAGGTGTGTACCACCACCACCCACTACCATTCTTTTTATTAAACTTTATTTTATTTTGAGACTTGATTTCATTTGTAGGTCAGACTAGCCTTGAATTTCCAATTCTCTTGCCTCCATCCCCAAATGTTGGCACTGCATGTGTGCCCTACCATACCCTCCTCTGTAATAGCTGTGATAGGCAGCTTGGTCCGATGGAGAGAAACCCGGGAGATTAGCAAACCACATCCTTGGGAGTATCTGTATTTAGGCAGCAGATCCAATAACCTGGAGGCTCTGGTCCAATGAAAGAGAAGGAAGGAGCCAATGAGCACAGGCACATTGTTTCCTGTTTCCTGGCTGCCAAGAAGTGAGCATTTTCTGCCCCACCATCCTGTGGCTGTGATCTCCAGCCTAGCTTCATGCTTAAAGCAGTGAATCCAGCTGACCATGACTGGAACCTCAGAAATGCTTAGAAACAGCAGCATCTGAGGGAGGAGAGGCTGACTAACATGCCACACGTCTCTCCTAAGTTATCAGATTCATACATGTATAGCCGTGCAGCATACGTGTATTGTATGTGTATAATATTTCCTTGTTATTTGTTTACTTAAGGAGATCTGGCTTCTGGTGTTGAATGAATCATTTCTCATGTGTCAGACATGAAAGTCATTAAAGGCTGATTAGGGACTAAATGTCAGGTCCCTCCCACCCCTCATGACAATTTGGGCTCTGCTCATGCTGGACTCTGACCCTGTAAGTAAACACTCAGCATTCCTCAGAAACCTTGTAAACTGGGTTTCTGTTTGTCAGGAAGAGCCGTTGCTTTCTTATCTGCTCCTACAGTCCCCAATCTCTGGAGAGGGCCTCTGGTTCTCTGTCCACTTGAAACACCTCCCAACAGGCCAGAGTCCCATGCTAGTTCCCAGGCTGTTCCTGCTAACCTGCCCCCCTCACATACCTGTTCTCTTCCTAACCCTCAAGGTTTTTCCCAGTCCTGCCTCTCTCTGCTTCTCCTTTGACAGATAGCCTTGGCAGTTTGGAATAAACTTTTCTATTCTACCCATGGAACAGCCATTTCAGTTCCGTTTACACTCCGCGAGCTGGGGTTATTTCTGTTATATTGTTTAAAAGGAGTTGAACACAGGAATGAGAGTGAGGGTGGGGGGTGGGGAGGGAACAGTGCTTGCCCTTACTCCCTGCACTCTTGGGAGGCCAGCCTGATCTACAGAGTGAGTCCTAGGATGGCCAAGGCTACACAGAGTAACCCTGACTCAAAAAAGAAAAAAAACACCCCAAAAAAACAAAAAAACAAATAGGTAAATAAATAAATAACTTAATTAATTACATAAAAGCAGCAGTAGACAGAGGTGGACAGAGAGGCTTGGCCAGACCTTAGGTGGGCCCACCATGTTTATTCATTGTGAGGGGGCATTTTGTCACATATGTGTGGGGATGCTCAAAATGCTCAGAAAAGGATGGGATGCAACAATTGACAGGAGTGGAGACAGCTTCTGTAGTCTGCTGGGAAGTGTCAGACATAATTTAGGAGAGGAAATAGAATCCATTGTGTTTCCCCAAATGTGTTTTGCTGAAGGTGTTTTTCCTTTTCCTGAGCTCCTGGTGCCTTCTTTTGATCCATTTCTTTCCTTTAGAAAAATTCCTTTAACCAGTCTTTTAGCCCAGGCCTGCCAGAAAACCTGCCATCTTCAACTGTCCATTGAAGGCCATGCTCTCTTTCTTTTACTGACTTCAACCTCACATTAAGTTTTACTATGATGCCTCATGGATTTCATTGGGTTTATCCTGTTTGGGGTTTGTGGAGTTTCCTTAAATTTAAAAAGGTTTAAAAAGATTTTATTTTTAAGTATGTGTGTGTGTGTGTGTGTGTGTGTGTGTGTGTGTGTGTGTGTGTAATGTGCACCCTTGCGAGTTCTGGTATCCTCAGAGGCTAGAGGTTTTGTATCCCCCAGGAGCTGGAGTTACAGGCAGCCGGTGCTGCTGAGTGAGCATGTTAAGAGGTGAACGCAGTCTTCCTTAAGCGCAGTTACAAGCTCTTAGCTTCTGAGCCGGTTCTCCAGCCCACCCAGCTGTACGCCTTATGTTTTTTCGTTTTTGTTTTTGTTTTTTTGTTTTAAGCCAAACTGGGAAGTTTATAGTCATTATTTTTTCAGCTGCTTTCCCGTTTCAACCTCTTCACCCTTTCCCTGGACCCCAGTGACATGGGTATCAGCTCTTTGATCACAGTTCCATGGGTCTCCGAGACTTTTCTCTTTGTCCATTTTTTTAAAAAGTCTTATTTTCTTTCTGTTTTGAGTCAGGTGATTGTGTCCTTCTGTTTTGTTCTTGTGAGACTGTTTTCCTCTAGTAGTTTGGCTAAAGAGCAGACCTTCTCCCCTCCTCCCCCTCCTCCCTCCTCCAGGCTTTCTTCCCCCTTCCTCCTCTTCCTCCCCTCCCTTCCCTTTCTAGTGCATCTGTTTGTTTGTATTTATAGACTGTGATCTTCTCAGGCACCTGCTCTGGAATACATGAGGTAAAAGGAAAAGTCAGGGGAGCTGGACGTGATGACACAGGCCTTTAATCACAGCCCTTGTGCGGTAGAGGCAGGTGGAGCTCTATGAGTTTGGAGCCAGCCTGATCTACATAGTGAGTTCCAGGTCAGCTAAGGCTATGTACTGAGACCCTTTGCCTAAAAAACTAAAAGACATAATAATAATAATAATAATAATAATAATAATAATAATAATAACAACAACAACCCAGATTTCCCAGGACCCACTAGTCATGGCCTCTTCTCTTTCTCTTTTCTTCCTGGAGTCTCCTTACACTTATTATATTAATTTTTAAAAGATTTTTATTTTAATGTATGTGAGTACACTGTAGGTCTCTTCAGATTCACTGGAAGAGGGCATTGGATGCCATTACAGATGGTTGTGAGCCCCAATGTGGTTGCTGGGAATTGAACTAAGGACCAATAGTTCAATTGAATAGAGTGTTCTTAACCACTGAGCCATCTCTCCAGTCCCACTTATTTCATGTGCTGTGGTCAAGGTTTTTAGCTGCACTGGGGAGGAAGAAGAGGGAGAAACCTACCTGTCCTACATTCCTACAAACAGAAGCCTACTTTTATTTAATTGAACTTTAAAGTCTTGGCTTATATTATTTCCACAAACACCATTTTCCTTCATTTTTGTTTTAAGATAAGGTCTCATAATGTAGTCCAGGCTGGCCTAATTGGCTATCCTCCTGCCTCTACCTCCACAGTGCTAGGCTTACACCTGGCTCTTGCTTTCCACCTGCTTCTGATTCCTGGCACCCGGCTCTTGTCCCAGGGAGGTGGTGCAGCCTCCTGCCTTTCTGGTGTTTAATCTGCAGTTAGAGTGTATCTTAGTCACTAACTATTCTATTGCTGTGAAGAGACACCATCAACAAGGTTACTAGTTTATAGAAGAAAGCATTTAACTGGAGGCTTGCTTACAGATTCAGAGGGTTAGTCCATGATCATTATGGCAGGAAACATGGTCCAGGCAGGCATGGCACTGGAACAATAACTGAGAGCTTAAATCTGACTGAAAGTTGTAGGCAAAGAGAAAGTCTGGGTCTGGTGTCACACTTCCTCCAGCAAGGCCACACCTCTTAATCCTTCCCGAACTGTTCTACTAACTGGAACCAATCACTCAAGTATTTGAGCCTACGGGGCTGTTCTCATTCAAACTGCCAGTGTGTTAAGGGAAATTTTCTTGCCCCTACATTGATTTGTTTCTTTCATAGTATTTTTCATACTTTGTTTAAATAGACTTTAATTTTTAAGATTAATTTTAGCAAAATGAAGAGGAAAGTACAGAGTTGGGGTGTTACCGCCGCCCCACCCCCAGCATTGTACACTGTCAAATCCCTGTAGCAAAAGTAGTACATTCATTACAGCTGAAGCATCCACAGTCTGTAGTCTGCATTAGCAATCATTCTTGGTGTATTAGTCAGGGTTCTCTACAGTAACAGTGTCAGGAGGAGGCAGTGCATCCCAGACCAATCACACCATGTGCCAGGTCATGGGAGGTTTACTGGGGGGTGGGGGTGGGGGAGGAGGCAGCCCCTGGGAGAGGGAAGAAAGAAGAGGGAGTGGGGGCAGGAAGAATGGGTCTTTTATCAGACCTGTGATGCATGTGTGAAGGGCCGTGCATCTGTGTACCAGAGGCTATCCATGGTGATCTCTGGCCTGGCTAGGTGATAGAGTATTCAAGCAAAGGGGAAAGGGCCAGCGCAGGGAGGGGGAATTGCCTCCATGCCTCTGCTGCTGGGCCAGCAAGGGGTTGGGAGGGGGGCTGGCTATCCGGCAAGAGGAGTGCAGGGGAGCTTTTGATGGTGAAAACTTCGGGAAAGCATTCTCTTCCCAGGCAGTGTTACAGCTCTTGTGAGTACAGAGTAATTCTCACACTTTTATTCCTTCTGGATAGGATTTTTATATACAGTTCTGGGTGGGGTGAGTCTGACAGCAGGTACTTCCTATTGGCTTGGTCTGAGATGTTGGGGATGCCTCATCTCCATGTGGAGGGGATTGGGGGCGCTGTCCCTACCTGACTGATGGCCACAAATCTCTCTATGGGGCCTGCGGCTATGTGACAGGGGCCTGGTGTCAGAAGTAGGTGAAGCTCCTACCATCCCTTCAGGTTCCCTGGGGCTTCTAGCCTTAGCTTGACCTTACCAGGTTTCCTCTCCCCCACAGTCCACAGCCCCACAAGGGGTCATGGTGCATACATCACCACACCCAGCTATTATTGTTGAATTTGAAAAGTTCTTTGTGTACTTTGAATGTATCATTTATTAAATTCAAATGCGTCTTTTGCAAATATTTTCTCCTGGCAAGTGATACATTCTCTTGACAGCACTGAGAAATTCCTGGTTGTCTGTTACGTTTTGCTTTTTGAGCCAGGATCTTACTGTGTAGTCTGTTCTTTTAAAAATAAATTTAAGGTTTCCAGGACAGCCAGGGCTCACAGAGAAACCCTGTCTCGAAAAACCAAAATAAATAAATAAATAAATAAATAAATAAATAATAAATTTAGGGGCTGGAGAGATGGAAGGCTCAGTGGTTAAGAGCACTGACTGCTCTTCTTAGAGGTCCTGAGTTCAATTCCTAGCAACCACATGGTGGCTCACAACCATCTGTAATGGGACCTGATGGCCTCTTCTATGTACTCACGTACATAAAATAAATACATAAATAAATATATACATAATACATACATAAATCTTTTTAAAAAGTTTAAATTATTTTTATTTTATGTTTATGGGTGTTTTGCTGCACCACATGCATGCCTGCCTCCTATGGAGGCCAGGAGAGAGCACTGGAGCCCTGTATGCAGTTGTGAGCTCCTGTGTGGTGCTCTCTGCAGCCACCCCTCCAGCCCCATTTCATTTACTCTTGTTTGCATAGTTCCTAAGTGGAAGACAGATCTTCTCTCATAAGCAGATAAAGCATTTTCTTCCGGTTTCTTTCAAGATTGTTTTCCTGCGGTTTGGATATAATATTTCTGTGTTTTTTTTAAGAACTCTCCCCCCACCCCCACCCCCTCACCCCCAGTTGGCAGTTCCTGAGCTTCTTAGATTTGGATTTTTTTTTTTTTGGTGGAGAAATTATTATTTATTATTATTTAAGATGGTTTGTTTGCTCTTCCCCTGCTGATAGCCCTGTGCACACATACTACAGCGTATGTAGCAGACCCATAGACCTTCTATAGTTTGTATAGTTTGTTCCATATGTGTCTTTGGCAACCCCCCCCTCCCCCTTTCCTCTTTTCTTTCAAGTTTGGGAGGTTTCTATTGTCTCATGTAGTTCAGGCTGGTCTTGAGCTCGTGTAGCTGAAGGTGATGAACTCCCTCCTGGTCCTCCGACCTCCCTCTCTGGCATTATAGGCATGCACCACTATGCCTGGCTGCCTCAGCCATACCCTGTCCACTAATGTGGCATCAAAGCCATTCTTCATTTCTGCTTGTTTGTTAGTTTTTAACATTTATTTTATTTTTATTATTTTAAATGTGTGTGTGCACATGGGTGCTATGGGCGTGTGGGTGCCCATGCAAGTCGGAGGCTTCCGATTCCCTTGGAGCTGGAGTAATCGACAGTTGTGAACTGTCCGATATGGGTGCTGAGAACTGAACCTGGGTCTCTTAAACCGCTGAGCCATCTCTGCAGCCTTCCTTACAGTGTTGCTGTTGTTGTTTTGAAGTATCTGTCTGCTTAGAGCATTGATCCAACATCTGTCTACCTTTTCCACTCAAGTCCGTATTGCACTAATCATATATGTGAAATAGATCGTATTAAGTGTGTGTGTGTGTGTGTGTGTGTGTGTGTGTGTGTGTGTTTCAGCCTTGTAGAGTTTTAGCAGGTAAAAGGAACTGCAGTGGAAGACCCCTAACAGCACAGTGCTTTAGTGTAGGGGGAGAGGAAGATTCTGAATTCCCGCAATTGCTCTCTGGTCCTTACTGTGAGCCTGTACCCCAGGCTGTGAATCCACAAGCCAGCTTCAGCTTTCTTCTCTAATTTAGAGGAACAGGATGGCTGCAGGAGGTTGCAGTTGGGGTTTTCCCTCACCCTGGGTCAGTTCAACCTGGGTTCTCATTGGACTCTGGTAGACTGGGTCATGGTAAAGTAGTTTTTCTTGGAGGCAGACTTGGTTCTAAAGGACAGAATGCTCTGGCATATTTCGTAGTGACAGAGCTTCCCATCCTACACGCCCACCCATGCACAAGCTCCAGAATACTTTTCTCCAGTCATTACTGTGAGGACATGATAGCCTTGGAGCTACAGAAGCATGGGTGTGCCCCTCCGAGACCTGTTCCCTGGAGCCTTCCCTCTGACCTGTCTGCATTGTGCCCTCAACATGTTGACAACTACTGTCCAGTGTCCTACCCTTATGCTGCTTGCTGTGGAAGCTTCTGCTGGTGGGTCTCACAGCAGCGGGTTACACTGAGAGTCTATGTATCACTCTGCCTGTGGTTTTATTATTTTGTTTTGCATTTTCCCCATGGTGCTGGGGAGTAAAGCCAGGGCTTTGCTCATGTTAGGCAGGCACTGCTCCCCTGAGCCACATTCCCAGCCTTGTCTGTCCTGTGTGTAGGGTGGTTTGCCTTGTGACCTCAGTTCTGTGACAGATTTGGGAAGGATGGTTCATGTTCACTTTGTTAAGTCTTACTTAATAAGCAGGAGCAAGGATGGTCACACTGCTTGGCGGCTGGGCTGGAAATCTATGGTTCTTTGTTCTAAGCTATTGCTTATGTATTGGCACAAGGCTACTGCTTGGTAAGCAACTCTGGGGAGAGAGGCTCTCAGTGGTGAAGGACTTGCTTTGACTGAAGCCCCGGGGCTACTCTCGCTCTCTCTTACACATGCACACCTACATGTACACTCTCTCTTACATGTATACATGCTCTCTCTTATGCACACACACACACACATACACACTGTCTCATATGCACAAACACATTCTCATGTACACACAAACCCTCTCACATGAGTAGATACTTTCTCTCTCTCTTATGCACACACACTCTCTCACATGCACACACACACTCTCACATGCACACACTCTCTCACATGCACACACACACTCTCACATGCACACACTCTCTCACATGCACACACTCTCTCATAGGCACACACACTCTCACATGCACACACGCTCTCACATGCACACACACTCTCACATGCACACACACACTCTCACATGCACACACTCTCTCACATGCACACACTCTCTCACAGGCACACACACTCTCACATGCACACACACACTCTCACATGCACACACGCTCTCACATGCACACACACTCTCACATGCACACACACACTCTCACATGCACACACTCTCTCACATGCACACACTCTCTCACAGGCACACACACTCTCACATGCACACACACACTCTCTTATTCACATAATCTCTCACATGTATACAACACATTCTCACATGTGCACACATGCATGCTGTCTCACATGCACAACACTCTTATGCACACACACTCTCATGTACACATGTGCATGTGCGCGCACGCACACACACACACACACACAAACACACCAATATTCAGACACAAGCCAACCAGTTGGTGCTGTTTCTGCTCTTTGCTTGGGTTCTGTTGAGCCTCTGGAGTCTTTCCTGTGTACAAAGCTGGTGGCCAGTTGGGGCTGACTGATTTTTTATGGCCTGAGCCAGGAAGACCTCGCTCTCCCCTGGGAGGTCTCTTCCTCTAGCAGGCAGCTCAGCTGTTCCCTGGAGGCTGGGTTCAGCAACACAGCAGAAAACCTCCGGCTCTTTGGATCAGACCTTGCATCAGAACGAGAGTCACTTATCTTGTTCTTTTCAGGCAAGGTGGGAATATTTTGGATTCTAGGGGTGACCAGAGTAGCTCCCTCTACATCATGACAGACAAGTTAATGGATGCATTGAAAAGAGGAAGAAAGGAAGGGTTTGTTCTATCTTTAGGATACCGACTGGATCTTTAGGATTGGGCATTGAACAGAAGGTATGCAATTAAACAGGCCTGGTCAAGGCGTGGTCCCTGGGTCATGGTCTCTTCCCAACCCTATTTGTAGCATCACCTTCACAGATGATTGTCCTGCCTTGGAGAGTCTGCCCCTTGAGAAGCCTTATCTGTCCCTGGAATCCAGGCTGATTACAGGCCTGGGACAGACTCTTCACCACTTCGTTCCTTCAGCATTTTGGTTTAAGTGAAGAATCAATGTGGGTTTTTTTGAGACAGGGTTTCTCTGTGTAGCCCTGGCTGTCCTAGAACTCACTCTGTAGACCAGGCTGGCCTCGAACTCAGAAATCCGCCTGCCTCTGCCTCCCAAGTGCTGGGATTAAAGGCGTGCGTCACCACTGCTCGGCGAATCAATGTGCTTTAGCCGAAGTGGTTTCTTTTTAATTTATTATTATTATTATCTATGAGTACATGTCTGTATGTCTGTATGTGTGTGTCTGTATGTGTGCAAGTGCCTGAGGTTATGGGGATCCCTTGAGGCTGGTGTTACAAGCAGTTGCAAGCTGCCTGATATGGATGCTGGGAATTGAATCATTCTCTGCCATGTTGTCTCTTTGTCCTGACACTACCTGCAAAAGTCTTGGTTGAAATCTTCTGTCAGGACTGGTGAGGTGTTTTAGTGGGTACAGGTGCTTGCTGCCAAACCTGACAACTTAAGTTTGATTTCAGGGACCTCATAGAATGGAAGGACACATGTATGGATAAACACACACACATATTCTCTCTTTCAGTAAATAATAAATAAAAATGATAAAAATTTAAAAGCCAGATGTGTTGGCACATGTCTTTTGTCTTAGTACTTGGGAAGTAGAGGCAGGAGGATGGTCATGTATTTTAGGCCAACCAGGGTCTCACTATGTATCCTTGACTGTTCTGCAACTCACTACATAGACTAAGCTGGCTTTGAACTCACAGAGATCTGCCTGCTTCTGCCTCCCAAGGCTGGGATTAAAGATTTCTGCTCCTTCTTTATCTTTGCATCCCACTCTCTTAAGGTGATGTCATCAGTTTTTATGAATTTAGAGTCTGAATTTGTTCTAGTCATGACCAACTATGTACCTTCAGCTTGGGACTTTCCTGCCGCTGACTGCCTGGCAGCTTTGTTGGTAATCTGCCAAATTCTGGAATCAGGAAGGGTACCACCATGCCTGGAACTAATTGAGCAAGATTGGCTGAACACTGAGATGTTCTAAACAGCAGGACTACAAGAAGAAAAGGCGGTGCCACTTTGGGTATGATGTGGGAGCACACAAGAGGACTTGCTAGGGCAGAGCACATGCCTAGCATGCACCTGGCCCTCAGTTCCATTCTCAGCACTGCTAAAAAATGGAGCTGGATATAGTGTCCCATGCCTTTAATCCCAGCAGCAGGCAGCAGGCAGGAGGCAGGAGGCGGGAGGCAGGAGGCAGGAGGCGGGAGGCGGGAGGCGGGAGGCGGGAGGCAGGAGGCAGGAGGCAGGAGGCAGGAGGCAGGAGGCAGGAGG
>JADRCH010000019.1:8530138-8573268 GCA_019843965.1 Rhynchomys soricoides
GGCAGGAGGCAGGAGGCAGGAGGCAGGAGGCAGGAGGCAGGAGGCAGAGGCAGGCTGATCTCTATGAGTTTGAGGTTAGCTTGGTCTGTACAAGCCTCAGTTTTCCAAGTGGTGGGATTACAAGTATATCACCATGTCCACATGGGCTTCTGAAGTTACTACGACTATCTCCAATTTGCAGAAGAAACTGGGGCTCAATTATTAAGGTCACAGCAGCTATCCGGTGGTTCCCAAATCTTTACTGTCCCAGTGACCCATACTGACATTGGAAAGGAGACTTCATGCTAGCTGCTGTTTTAAATCTCTTCTTCTGGTTATCCTTTGCTGAAATGATAATTTCAGGCCAGCCAATGCTACATAAAGACTTTTCCCCAACCAACCAACCAACTAACCAACCAACCAACCAACCAAAAATCAGTAGGTGGTAAGGGCTGTGACAAGGCTGAATGAAACAGGAAGCATAAGAAGCAGGTTAGTGACCGAGTGTGTGTGTGTGTGTGTGTGTGTGTGATTGTGTGTGTGTGTGATTGTGTGTGTGTGATTGTGTGTGTGATTGTGTGTGTGATTGTGTGTGTGTCTGTGTGTGTGTGATTGTGTGTGTGTGATTGTGTGTGTGTCTGTGTGTCTGTGTGTGTGTGATTGTGTGTGTGTCTGTGTGTCTGTGTGTGTGTGTGATTGTGTGTGTGTCTGTGTGTCTGTGTGTGTGTGAAGGGGCAGCTGTTACGTTGCCTCTCTGAAGAAGGGGGTTTTGGTTTGGATCAGGGTGTAAGGCAGTGGTATTACACTGTGTGGAGACTGAGAGCCCTGAAGTCCAAGCAGAGCCAAAGTCTAGCTTAGATGCACTGAGAGGAAAGAGCAGGGCAGCTCCCCAAAGTGATGTGTCCCCCAAAGCACAGTTTCTTCTTTCTCTGGTGTGCATCTTTGAGTTGCAAGACACCAAAGGCCTGCTCACCAACTCTGAGAACCTTCAGTGAACCTCAAATTTCTCTACTGGAAAGTTTCAGGCAGAGGAGTTTCCTCTCTGGGCTAGAAAATACTTTACATTATTTTAGAATTAATTTTTTGGTTCTGAGGATAAAACCTAGAGCCTTAAGCACATTAGGCAAGTGCTCTGACATTGAACTACATTCCCAGCCACTTTAATTATTTTGTGGATAGGAGTTGAGGCTTTTAGGACAAGACACAGGCATGTGTCAAAGGCTCCCACCATAGGCAAAGTCCAAATCACAACCCCAACCTCTGCTTGAAGGGTGAAGGTTTCCAATGGCTAACAGGTCTTGCTAGAGCTTGGTGCCCCCCCCCAACCCCCACTACTCTCATTGCTTGTTCTGTTTTCCTGGAGGCTGGAGAAGAAGGCTGAGACAGGAGTCCAAGGCGGACAGCTGGCACCCAGGCACCTCCGAGCACTGTGGGCGGGGCCATGTGACCTTCCCAGGTAGAAATTGCAGCAGTGAGGTTCTTCCCTAAAGCCTTCTGGCACTTCCCTGGGGATTGACACACATTGAGTTTTCTGATGAGGTAAAAAGAACCTTTCCTTAATTAAATAGGGGAACCACCCCTTTTTTCTTTCTTTCTTTTTTCTTTTCTTTCGAGACAGGGTTTCTCTGTGTAGCCCTGGCTGTCCTGGAACTCACTCAGTAGACCAGGCTGGCCTCGAACTCAGAAATCCGCCTGCCTCTGCCTCCCGAGTGCTGGAATTAAAGGTGTGCGCCACCACTGCCCAACTGGGGAACCACTCCTTAACTTGACTAGAAACACAATGAGCAGTTAGGGTTTTTTTGAACCGTAACGAATTCACATCTTTCTAAAATTAAAACAAAACAACCACAGGGCAGTGTATGAAAACAATCTTCCTAAACTAGGAGTGGTGATAGCCACCTAATGTAATCCTGACATACAGGAGCCTGAGGCAGGACAATGACAAGCTTGAGACTGGCCTATGCTACACAGCAAGTGCTCCCAACCTCCTGTCTTTAGGGAAAAACTGTCTTATAAATGCAAAGCCTTCTTCGCAGCCATCCCCCTCCGTTCTAACCTTTGGTTAAACAAGCCAGCCCCGTGTGGCAGGTGTATTTGGGGCTCCTCTGTTTACTCTAAGGATCGTCAGGCTCTCCCCAAGTGTCAGAACAGTGTGGCCTCCCAGAATGTGGGGTACAGAAGGCAGTTTTCCTGCCTAACCCCAAGGACTATAACAGCCTTCAGAAGACGACTCAGGGAGTGGAACACTAAGACCTCCATTGGCCAGGCTCATGGAGAACACCAAGCTACTGCCAAGAGCCTCAGAACACTGAAGCAACTGTCAAGAAAAGCCTCAGAAATCAGATGTGAAGCTTGTCACAAAATGGTGCTAAATTCCCAGATTAGTGCTCGCAGGACACAACATGAAGCATTGGACTTATCTCAATACTCGACTGTTCTTGCTCTCAGAAAGGATCTTTTATTGAGTTTTTCTTTTATGTTTTTGTACATAAATATAGTATGCCTTGATCACACTCCCCCAGATGCCCTTCTCACTCCCCTTGAACACCCTCCAGCCCTCATGTCTCCCCAGTCCTCCTCTTAAATTCAGAGTCCCATTAGTACTGTCTGCTGGGATGCTGACTGATCGTGCTGGCTTGATCTTGTGCAGGTCTTGTGCTGTGAGTTCATGAGCATAATGGCCGTGTACAAAGACAATATCATGCAGCCTCCTCCCATCCTCCAGTTCTTACACTGCCCCTGTCCCGCCTTCCTCCATGTTTCCCAGACCCAGTAGGAAGGATTTGATACAGATATCATATTTAGGGCTGAGCACTCACGGTCACTCAGGGTCACTCGGGGTCTCTTATTCTTGGCACACTGACCAGCTATGAGTCTCTGTGTTAACTGCTGCCCACTGCAGAGAGATACTTTTCTGGCCACTGAGAACAGCACTAATCTATGGGCATAAACATACATATTTAGAAGACAGTTGCCAACATGTTCATTTAGCAGAACATGTGCCTAAGACATGTTTAAGCATGTGCTTTACCAGGATTACCACACCAGGCTGAGTTCCCTCCTGTGGAATATATATATATACACACACACACACACACACACACACACGCATTGGTGTTTTGCCTGCATGTATGTTTGTGAGAGGGTGTCAGAGCCTCTGGATCTGGAGTTGGAGACAGTTGTGAGCTGTCATGTAGGTGCTGGGACTTGAACCCAGGTCCTTTGGAAAAGCAATCAGCACTCTTAGCCGCTGAAGCATCTCTCCAGTCCATAATTTACAAGTGTTAAGTGGCAGCTCAATGACTTTACCTATTTCTACAACCAGTCACCACCCAGATCAGCATACAGAACTTCCTCTTCCCAGCCTCAGGCTCTTTCTTATCAGACTCACCTTCTACTGCCAGCAGGTGGTCACCATCCCTCTTCTTTACTTTTAAATTAAGACTATTTTTTTTAGACATGGCTTCAGTGTCTAACTCTGGCTAGCCTTGAACTCACAGAGATATGCCTGCCTCTGTGCCCAGAGTGCTAGGACTAAAGCTGGGCACCTCCATGCCTGGCATACCTGTTCTTGAACCTTACATAAAATTAACCCTACAGAAACGCTCTTTTGTAATCCTCCCCCCCCCCTTTCCTTTTAGCTTTGTTTGCACTACCCGGCACCAAACTTAGGCTCCCGGGCTTTTAGATAAGTACTTTATCATTTGCCATGCCCCTTCTCCCTGTGTCTAATTTCCTTTGCTTAACATTGTGTTTTCAAGATTTATTTATAATATCGAGAGTCAGAGTAGCTCACTGCTTTTTGCTGCACTGCATGCCCTTATCTGGTCCTCTGAGGACTGAGGTCTGGTTTCTGCCCATTTAGTTCATTTTAAAAACCTTTTCCCTACTGTGCATCTGAGACTTGTCAGTGAAGGGGTAAGCACCTCAAAATAACACCTCGCTTATCCCAGGAGTTGGGAAGGGGCTCAGATCGCTTTATGCAGCGCATGTTGAGGGTGAAAGAGACTCTCCATGAATTACCCTTCCCTGAACTTATTGCCTCTCTCCTCCCTGAATCTAACACATGGCCAGGCCCAAGGCATGAACCCAGACAAAGCTAACCAAGGGGGGGGGGGTGATCCTTGTTTTTGGGGGTGCTACTTACTGTGAACTTTGCAACAAATAACACAGCTGGCACTCTTCTTCCACCCTTTAAAGCTAGACCCAAACCTGAGACCTTTCTAATTATGGACAGGTGGCCACCAACTCATGGAAACAGTCCTGATTCAGTATTTGTGGTCCCATGGAATCCCCCCAGGAATGGGGTCCTCCTAAGCCCCCAGGGATTACATAACTATCTGTACTCTGTTTTCTTCAAATTGGAGATTTGCACCCAGAACCCGAGATCCTGTGGCCCCTGGACCTACTAGATTCTGAAGAGTCCCCAGAGATAGTCTTCCCCCCCTCCCCCCTCAGAGCACTCACTGCCACGTGGAATAATTTTGATGACCTTCGCTGGCAACTTCTTTCTCTTTGTTATGGAAAATATAATGTGTCTGTACCCAGGTAGGGTAAGACCTATGGTCCAACTCTGACCCCAGTCATCTTGCAAAGTCAAGGATTCATTCAGGTCAGGCATGGCAATGCACAGATGTAATCTGCACTTTGGAGGCAGAGGCAGGAAGATTACCAGTTTGAGGCCAGCATGGGCTACACAGTGAATCCCGTGTTAAACAAACAAACCAGAACAAATTCTTGACAAAAAAATGACTTTATTCTTTACTTTAACTAATTTTCCTATGGTCTGAATTCCAAATGTTCTTTGCAAGCTTGGGTTCTGAGTGCTTGGTCTCTCCCTTTCTGGTCTACCATGAAGTTAACTGCCTCCCTGCCATGTTGTTCAGCTTCACCTTAGGCCCAGAGTCACAGAGCCAGCTGCCTGTGGACTGAATCATGAACCAAGCAAATCCTTTGACGTTTTTGCACTTTATTTACTTTTATTATGTCTATGAATATTTGCCTTGAATGCCAGTATGAACACCATGTACTTGCAGTGCCTGTGGAGGCCAGAAGATGGCACCAGAGTATCTGGGACTGGAGTTACAGATGGTTGTAAACCACAATGTTGAGGACTGGGAATTGAACCCAGGTCCTCTGGAAGAATAGTCATTGCTCTTAACCACTGAGCTATTGCTCCATTACGAGTCTTCCCTCCTTTTTTTGTCTGGCATTCTGTCCAGTGATTTGAAGATCTAATACTGGGACCAAGCCAAGATGATGAGCTCAGGACTCAGAGAAACTCTTCCTGCCCCATAGCTCCCTGGATACTGTGAGGTCCAATAAGTGGTTGTGAACGGAGTGTATCGATGAATAATTTAAATGGATCCATCTCCCAATCAAGCAAGCCACCTTTCACTTTCAAAACCTCGTGCCAAAGGAGAAAGCAGGAACACATTCCAGTGCTTTATTCAGAAGTCTTGATGTCCACTATGTTCGATGACTCCATAATGTTCAAACACCAGTGTGGTTTTGTCATAAGTTGCCTGAAGGTAGATCCCATTTCTGCGTTGATGTCCTAGTAACCAACACATCCAGTCAAAAGCTAGGACAAAAGTCAAAGCTAGGATAAGAAAATGCTCAGTGTAAGGTTCTGGAATCTTCCTCCAAATGCATCAGTTGCTACACTAGTCATTTCTTCACGGATGTAGTGGAGGAGCTTGATGGATCTCTCCTTGGGTGGCCCTCGTTGAGCTAGCCCCGAGGGCTATGCCGCTGGAGGGTTCAGACAGGTGGTGGATGCATTTTTCTGGCCAAGTTTAACCCCCTGGGGCTCTGTCCCTCATCTTTTCCCGGTGTGGGAGATTTTCTTACACATTCAGGCCACGTAAAACTTCACAAGCTGTTGATGGCTGTTAAACCAGGATGGTTCCAAAGGTCATCTGCTAGTTGTGCTAGCTTGTAGTTCCACATACTACCCGCAGGTGTCTCCCTCCGACACCAGAAAATTTTAATTTGTGCGAGACAAAGACAATTTTGTGAGTTACCCTGGGAATTGGGTGTGCTGACACACACACCTTTTATCCTAGCACTCAGGGGCAGAGTCAGGAGAGTCTCTTTGAGTTCGAGGCCAGCTTGGTCTACATAGTGAGTTTAAGGAAAAGCTGCTTTGGCTAGTAAAGGCTATGTAAAGATTTTGGCTAGTAAAGGCTATGTAATAATCTTCAGAACAGCACTGTCAAACACTGCATTTTGCAATAATGGAAATGTTCAATTATTTACAAAAACAGTAGACGTCAACTACACAAGGCTGTTGAGTCATTGAAATGTGCCTAATGCTACTGAGGAACTGAGTTTTACATTTCTATTATGTTTAATTTCAGCCTTTACCTGTGTGTAGTCAATGCTGCTGTTTCAGGCAGCCTAGCTGTGTTCCCATTGTTGCTTCAGCATAGGATAACCGAAAGAAGACATTTAAAATAGCAACTGACAGGAAGTCCCCTCACCAATATCAGAGTAGCTGACTAAGTGAAGATTTGGGGGCCACTGGATAGCTGCTATGACCTTAGTAAGTGAGACCTGGCTTCCTCTGCAAATTGGGGATAGTAGCAACTTCAAAAGAAGCCCATTGTAGTGTGGACATGGCGAGGTACTCCATAATCCCACCATTTGGCAAGCTGAAGTGGGAAAATAGCAAATTTGAGGCCAACCTGGGCTACATAATAAGACACTACCTCAAACCAAATAAAACAGCTTATTTTGAAGAGCTAAGTACCACTCCCATGGTCTTTTCAAGGTTCATCAAGCAAGCAGGTTAGTCAGGGGCCAGTTAGGAGTCAAGCTTTGTGTTATCTCCAGTACCATAAGGCTCAAAATCAAAGAGACTCCCAGAAAAACACCGGAACAGGACTCAAGGTGTCCCCACTGTTCACCCAGAGTTCCTAGACAGTAATGTTTTTGCCACATTTGCTCCTTGTTTTATTTCTATTTGTATATATAAAGACCTTTTCTAAATCAAGTGACAGTAATTACAGCTATGATGACCTTGACCCCTCCGGCCCAGAGCTTTGGTGTGTAATTCATAAAGAGAAAGTGTCATTACAGAGTCACAGTGCCGTTTCTTAGGTCAGGAAACTGACATAATTTGACACAATTATCTAATTGTGATTAGATGTCACCAGTGGTCTTTTATAATGTCCTTTACGGCCAAAAAAAAAAAAAATCCCATTTCTCCACTATATTCTGTTCTCCTGTCTCTATTCTTCCAGGCCTTGCAGGTCTTGCATGTCACTGACATTGGTGACAAATGCAGACAATGATCTTGCATCATGTCCCCTAGTTAGGGTCTGACTGACATTTCCTCATGATTAGCCTCAGACTGTACACCTAACAATATTTAGAAAATAATGGCCCTTTCTCCTACCAGCAGGGACAGGAATCAGTTTCTTGGCCCGGGAGAATAATTTCTGATAATAAGTATTCCAGGTAAAAAGAAAAAAATCTAGCAGCAGCTAAGGAGCCTGGTTTTGCTGGTATGAGCCACTGCTATTAGCTCCTTGTTTCCACGGACAGAGGAAAGGGTTGAAGGCAGAGCACTCAAAGCCGAGAAGGAGCCATAGAGAGAATAATGGCTAACGTTGGAGCCCAGAATGAGCAGAGGCAGGAAAAAGTGCTGAAGGCAACAGAGCAGGCTTTTAAATCGCTTACTTAAAAAACTCTCTTTTGTTTCTCTGACACTTAAAAAAAAAAGGTGCCCACTGTGAAAAATACAAAAATATAAAAGGAACAAAGAAGAAAACAGCAAAGGCCTGCAGTTGCTGCAGCCCTGTTAATCTTGCAGGCACACGCCTTGCCAGCCGCCAGAAAATCTCTTTCCAAACAGCTCTTGAAGTAGGAAACAAGCAGAGAAAGCCACATCTTCCCTGGGGGACGGTGACGTCATACTAGCAGAAGCCATCGCTGAGGACAGCTTGGGCTTTTTCTTTTCCTCCTTTACTCTGCAAGGCTGTGTCTGTAGGCTGGGAGGGACAAGTGGCTGGGCACCTTGGAAACTTCAGTTCTGCTGCTGTCCTGTTTGTGGGACTCTCAGACTGCCTTCATCTGTTCGGAGCTGAGAGGGGAGTTTCCTGAGTTTTAAAGATTAAAAGGAAGAAAAGTGGGCTGCAAACCCAGCCCGTACTTCTTGTTCAGACGGGTAGCACACAGGTTAGGGCCAGGTCAGGAAGAATCCTCCCTGAGGGCAGAGCTGGGGTGTTGGAGGGAACAGGAGGGGCCCAGGAACAGGTTCTGTCAAGTTACTGTCCTCAGAGTCTATGCAGCCATAGGGACGGGCCTGGGGACATCCTTGGGCCTGTGGGTTGAATATAGACAACTGTAGCAAGTATGAAAGGGGGACCGGGGACCTAGCACGGGTTGTCTGCCTTTTGGGGTCCAGTTCACCCTATGGTGGGGGCCCAGGGCAGGGTGGGTCAGGAGGCTGAGAAGCAGCTCTCTGGAACTGGATCTGGTGGGGTGGGAAATGGTGGCTCCTTCCAGCCTGCTCACAGCACATTTAACTGTGCACATACTGTGTGGTGTCTTGAAAACAACCCAGGCGAACCTTCAACCAGAGGATTAGCCTCATCTCTGGTAGACAAAGGAGGAAACAGAGGTCAAGGTAAGCGAGATAGCATGTAGTCTGTGCCTTGCTCATGTCCTTAGCCACCTTGAGGTACCTCTGACCCTGCCTCTGTGTGCTTGTGGCTTTGTATATCTCTATGGGGTGTGTGTGTGTGTGTTTGCACGCGCATACTCACCGGGTCTTTTAGAGCGTGGGACTACAGGACAGTGAGAGATGGCCCATGATGGATTTGTATGCTCCTTACTAACACTATTATTGTGTTGGCTTTTTGGAACATGGTCTCACTATGTATCTCTGGCTGTCTTCAAACTCACTGTGTAGAGCAGGCTAGCTTCCAAGTTACAGAGATCCTTCCTTCTGCCTCTGTGTGCACTACCATGCCTGACCAAGACTATTTTATTTTTTTAATTGTTTTAAAACATAGAACTTTAAAATTGAGGATGTAGCTTAGTGGCTAGTATACATGAGGGCCTGAGTTCGATCCCCAGCATCAGACAAATGAAAGCATAAAACACTGAATTTACAGCCTTTACATTGCTGAGAGTACACTACACTGCTAACTATGTGCATCATGTGAAACAGATTTCTAGAACATGTCAACTTATCAAACCGAAACTCTACATACTCTGGAGTGACTCTGCATTTCCACTGCCCAGGTCCTGGTGACCACATCCTATTTTCTGTCATATGTATTTGACTGTTCTAGGAACTTTATACAAATGGCACCCTGCAGTTTTAGTCTTCTGTGACTGACATCTAGCATACTGTCCTGAAGTCCCATCCGTCTTATAGAGTATAACTGAATTTCCCTTTTTTTGATTTTGTGATATAGCCTAGTTTGGCTTGGAACTCACTGTGGAGCCCAGCCTGGCTTTGAACTCAGGATCCTCCTGCCCCAGCTTCCTGAGTGCTGGGATTGCAGGTGTGAGCACTCTGTCTGGTTGAATTTCATTCTGTTTGTGGCTGAAAACTTTCCAGTGCTTGTATATTGGTTGTCTTTACTGCTTCATCTGCTGGTGAATATTTAGGGTTTTTTTTGCCTCTTGGCCATTGTGGCTGTTGCTGCAATAGGCAGGAATATGCAAGTATTTTTTCAAGAGTCATTTTCAGTCTTTGGATAGATCCCTGTTTTTTAGTTTGTTTGGGCAGCTACAACATAAAATTTTGGACTAGGTAACTTAATTTTTTTTTTTAAGATTTATTTATTTATTTCAGGTATGTGGGTATACTGTTGCTGTCTTCAGACACACCAGAAGGTGGCATCAGATCCTATTACAGATGATTGTGAACCACCATGTGGTTGCTGGGAATTGAACTCAGAACCTCTGGAAGAGCAGTCAGTGCTCTTAACCGCTGAGCCATCTCTCCAGCCCTAATTTTTTTTTTTAATTAGAAAAAAATTATATCTCAGTGTGGTGGTCTATGCCTTTAGTCCTAAAACTCAGGTAGCAGAGGAAGGCAGAGAGCTCGGTGAATTCAAGGCTAGCTTAGTCTACATCACAAGTTCCAGGCCAGCCAGAAGCACACAGTAAGACCTTGTCTCAAACAAATCAACAAACAAAAAGCACCCTCCATGAATGGTGAAGCCATGCTGACTGTGGGCAGAAAGTCTCCACCTTTTATTCCAGCTCTCTCAAGTGAGTGAGTGTTCCCAGAGAGTAAGGCAGAAGCCACTGTGTCTTTTATGAACAGGACACTTTCTGCCATTCCCACAACAGACTATACAGGTGAGCTCCATTTAGCATGGGAGGGAACTTCCATGGGTCCAACTACAAGGAGGTACGGTATACCACTGAAGGCTATCCATCCGGGAACAGTGGAAAGGGCTAGATCAGGATGAACAGATGTACTGACGAAATCTGCTCCGGTCAGGTTGGCCAAGTTCTGGCTCCAGTTAAGGGATGGAGAGAGCTTGTCTTTCCTCCACGATGCCCATGCAGCTTCTGCTCACATTGGCAGGGCACTGCTGGATTCTGTTACACTGTCACAGAGCAAGACAAGAACTGTGGAGCCTGTGGCAGGAAACAATGGCCTCCATTGAGGAATTATGACGTAAAGGAGCCAGTAAGCCCACAGTCACGAAACAATAGGTATTTCAAGAGGGCCCAGGGGTGCTCCCAGGAGAGGCAAAGATGCACATCACCAGCCCTGGCATTCCCTCCCCTCTCTCAGGTCTCCGACACTGTGCCAAGAGAAAAATCTCTCCTGGATCTGTCTGAAAAGGTCAGTCGTTTCGACTATCTTAGAAATCTGGCTTCTGACCTTCATGCAGTTTGCCCTTGCTCAGTTCAGGGTGGTACTTTCCTGATTCATTTTCCAAGTCTATAAAAGGTACCCACCATATGCTGGCACCAGGGGTAAGTTGGGGACGTATATAGAAAGGTTTGAGAGTGGCTTGGTGTGACAGCTTTATTTATTTCCACAGCTCCTGCCTTGGCATCTCACTCATGTCCAGCAGAGTGATGCCGTATCTTAAGAACTTTATGTGAATCCAGCCATTTGTCTGTCAGCTGGGGGATGGGGTGTTCTTAGTTCTTGGGCTTGAGCAGAGCTCTCAGCTCTACCCAGGATCGGGCTATATTGTCTTATGCTAAGTTATGAGTGAAGAAACAATTCTGCAATTATGTCTGACAGTCAGAACAGAGAGGGGGAGGAAGCCCCCTTCTCAGGATCTTAGCTGAAAGCCACTTGCCAAGGTCTTTGCCTCTCCAGTTAAGGGCAGATCGCGGGATTCCTGATGGCAATGCGGAGAAAAGGCCTTTCTGAGAAGGCTTCTGTTGATCTGGGGCTCAAGGATCAGTTCATTCTGGAAGGCCACCTGGAGTGTCACCTGGAGATTCTGTGATGTCAGCTGTCTAGGTGAGCACAGGCAGCTATTCTGAACTTAGCAGGGTGTGACCTTTGCAAGGCAGTGTGTGTCTTTGTGCAAGGGCTGGCTGGCATTTCTGTGTATCTATCCCCTTCCAGCAATCCTTTTGGGGGAACCTCCTGCCTTCTTCTCTCCTTTATGCAATCAGTGAGGACATTGCAGGACTGGGGCTGAAGTTGCAGGAAACACACCGACTGCCATTATTGTCTACACCTTTATTTACTTGAATATATGGGGCCAGAAACATCAATGTGTCTGTGGACAAGAAGAATCCCAAAATTAAAATAAAATTTGAATTGCAGGGTGAACTTTGCCTTTTCAAGGAAAATAGTTGACAATATTTGTAAAAGAATAGCAATCATAAACCTGTGCAAACCGCTGCTCCCCAGCTCCACTCACCCGGTGTTTTCTAATTGGAATGTAGACTCTCAGAGCATCTGTGCTAGAGATGTCCCATTTGCACCCAGGCTTTGCCTGGTCTCCCATCTGCTCAGCTTAGTGTCTTGGGATGCTGGATCCTAAAGCCTGCATCAGTGGGTTCCTAGGATATTGTCCTAGGTCCTCATAGATAGTGCCTAGAGGACAGGGAGAGAGAGTCAGGATGTCTCCCTCCCTATCACCTCTTCTTTTCTGGATCTCTGTTGTTTGGGTCCATCTCCTGCCCAAGGCCACAATTTCTGGCTGGGGCCCTCTCTGTGCTGCTGTCTTTTCTGAGCTCCCTCACCTTTGGGAGTGGTCCCCTACTGTTTCTGGCCATGGGATGAGCTTTATATATCCTATAAACTGACCTGCATCTTTGTATATAGTCCCTGTTAAACTCTGCTCAAACTGCCCAGGTGAGTGTGCTGTTTGCATTCCCAGTGCTGGTCCACTTGATATTCAGTCTTATTTTGAACAGTCTTTTAACTCTTTGCTGTTTGTCTTTCTTTCTCTCTTTCTTTCTTTCTTTTTTTCTTTCTTGAAGGCCCCAAGGAAAACGTGAAGCTGCACTGGAATTGCTGCTGCTTGAACTTGATAGCCCAGAGCTGGCCTTTGGGGCAGGGGGCAGATTGGCTTTGTGTCTTTCTTCAGAACAAAAATCAACTGAGTTTTAAAAACCTTGATGGCGGGAATAACTGAGGATGCTTTCATCCCCAAGGGGAGCATCACAGACTGCTCAGAATAAATTCAAACTTATTTTGAGAAGGGAAAGGAAGAGGAAGGTGAGGAGTAGGGAGGGAAGATAAATTATCTGTTACTGCTTCGAACCTCAAATAGCCAGACTGGCAGGGTGTGGTGGTGCATACTACAGAGGCTGGAACATAGCTGTGAATTCAAGGCTAGCCTGGTCTACATAGTGAGTCCAGGTCAGTCACGGCTGTACAGTGAAACATCTCAAACAACAACGATAACAACAAAACCACCAGATCAAAGAGTGTATGACAGCATCTACTCTGCTTCCTGAGGGATCCTAGGAGAAGACCCCAAGGAAGTAACTTATGCTCCATCTTCCAGAGATGGTTACTAAGGGATGGAGACATCCCAGGTGAAGGGACAAGCCAACGAAACAATCACAGTAGCAAGTCCAGGGGAATGCGATGGGGGTGGCTATCCACAGGATGCCAACTGTGTATAGGCACATGATGAGGAGAGTTTGACTGTGTCTGCTAATTTATGCATTTCAAAACGTAAACCCCAGTGTATCTGTGTTGGGAGTCCGGAGAGCTCTGTCCTCAAGGCTTAACATAGCTTGGGGGTGGGTTTGTTGTCTCCAGAGTGAGTTGTAGTCTGGTTCTCACCCTCTCATTCCCTTCTACCTTCTGCCATGGGTGGATGCAGCAATTTTAAAGCATCTTGCTAGCTGTTACATGCTTGGGCTCCCTACCTTTCAGAGTCATGAGTTAAATGTCTGTTGGGTATAAATTACCCAGGTTTTCAACTTCTCTTATAGAGGTAGAAAATAAGCTAAGAGACAATAAAAGCTGGCTGCAGGGTAAGCATGAGCCTAATGTTGTGGAAAGCGACTGGCCTATGTTTATTTAGTGTGTACAATCCCATCAGCTTGGGTGAGCCATATGAAGGCTATGTGAGAGGTTTAGCAGAGATATGGGACGAAAAGAATCAGCCATGACACATGCCTTTAGGTTTTATCAGCAGCCCAGAGCCTTTTTAGCCCCGCCCCCATCTCTTCTCTGGGCTGGTATGAAGAGGGGATTAGTTATGTGACAGTCTGAGGATGCTCAGCTCACCGTCATCACCCTCATTCTCCACATAGGAAAACAGCTGTGATGACATGAGGTTGTCTGGACCAACAACTGAACAGTTGCACTTGGCTTGCATGAGGTAAGGGGTGGGCAGTATTTGCTGTGGATCCATCAGGCTGCCAACAGTGTGGGCCACATCAGGAGACAAGAACAACTCAGCATGCATCACTACACAGGCAATCTTTATGCTCCTAGCTGAGTGGGACCCGAGAATCTTGAGGCCCTCTTCCTGAAGGACTCATGGATGAGTTTCCAGCACCTGGTCAGAGAAGCAGCCCACAGAGGTCACTGCATGGAGCCTCCACCAGACTTGTGGTGCGGGAGGAAGAAATGGAGTATATGTGATGGATAACACTTCATCTCCTACCATTGTCTCTTGTTGGTTGGATCCAGTGAGAGAGGAGGACTGAGAAGCTAGGCCATTGCATCTCCACTTGGGTCCTGAGCTGCCTGTGTGTGCAGGATGGTGGGAATGGGTTGGGTGAACAGGAGCTTTCTAAAAAAGCCAGTAAGTATCTAGAGCCAAGCCTTAGAGCTGACAAGGGAGGGGTAGGGGCAGTCCTTTGGCCCTGTCCCCTGGAATTGATGACATAGTGTCCCTCAGCCATGTCTTCCTCTCCTCTGGACCTTTCCCTTGCACAGGGCCTATTCCCCTTTCTTCCCTCACAAGGTGAGACTGACTAGAGGAGAAAGGCACGAGGAGCACCCCAAAACAGTTCACAGTGCCTGAGTCACTGCCACCCTACACTTAACAGGCATATGACATACATTTGTTGAAAAAAAATCAAGGATGAGAGCCCAGCCAGGCAGAAGATATGAAATGATGTTTTGCCCCAAAGCAGACCCAGGGATTGGTACTTTCTTGACTCCCACAAGCAAGGAAGGAACTAGAAGGAGGGGGAGGAGAAACCAGTGATGAGCACTTCAATGTTGGGTACTAATGTGGACACTTGGGGCTCCTCCAATGTTGGAATCATGGAAGGAGTCAGGCAGATACATCAGAACTGTCCTGCTGAGGAAGGAGAGGAGGGGAGGCTGCAGTATTTTCCCATTGGATCCAGACCTTCCTTGGTGAGGTTTGCTTCGGTCTTCCTTGAATTCTGGTTACTTGTGGGCTGCTCTTAGTACAGGCTGAGGGGTTTTGTGAAGCAAAACCTGCAGTATAGATGTGGAAGTAAAGCTCCTTTTGTCTGTCCACCAAAGCACAGGTGAACTCAGAGGAGAATCCTGGGCTGGGCAGGGCTATCAGTAGCTATACCTAATGGAGAAACAGTCTTCAGGGCACATGACTTGCCTCAACCCATGGCCCAACACAGGAGCCATTGCTATGGAGACAGAAGGTACTCAATAAAGTATGTTGAAGCATGTTACAGTGTGTTGCAGGAACATTCCTGGCAGTGGAAGGGGTTGGGGAGATGGAGGGACATGGGGGTCTGTGTGATTGAATGACCTGACAGTCTGGGGAGCTCTGACTCTGGTGGGGCCCAACTTCTCCAGAGCATTCAAAGGCTGATGGAGCTGGGCCTGCTGGTATGGGCCCACTCATCCAGCTCTTAAGGAGGTTGAGGTAGGAGAATAGAGAGGTAAAGGTCTTTCTGGGAAACTTGGAGAGAGACTTTAAGTCAAAATGAAAAATAAAAAGAGGTTGGGGATATAGCTCATTGACAGCGTGCCTGTTCAGCATTTGTAAGGTTCTGGATTCAGGGTTCAATCCTAGTCCTGGGGGAATAAAGACCAATTCGGCTGAGCAGCAAGTATCCAGGAGAGGAGGGAAAATTGTCTGAATGGACGACTTTGGCTTAATGGACAGCTATGATTTCCAGTATTGAATATGGGAAGACTCTGATCAGGGAAGAGTGAGATAGGACCCTTCAACTACCCAACTGGACGGGGGTTGGGGGGGACACTGGCAGCTGCTCATCCACTGTAGGGGTGGCCTAGGGGTGGTCACAGCTGGCTAGCACACTGGAGTCCTTCAGGGTCATTTTGGACCTTTAAGTTAGGCATCTTCTTGTCTCCTCAGCTTCCCTGGCAGCCTCCTGGGAAACTTTGATGACTTGATCTCTGTGCCTGGTGGAGGAAGGGAGGCTGTGGGCAGGCCACACAGGCCAGCCTTTATGCCCTGTGGCCTCTGGGAGGTGTAGGCTGTTTGCAGACTCCGAGTCTGCTGGACTGTAACACAGACACTCTTTGTGGTGCCCAAGATCCAGGAGGCATGAGGGTGGGAGGCCCAAGGACAGGTTCCTGGGGGACAGCTTATAGGTGGCATGTTGGAGCTAAAATGATGGCCTCAGCAAGAGATTTGGGAGAAAGGCACAGATGTGTGTGTGTGTGTGTGTGTGTGTGTGTGTGCGCGTTTGCATACACACATGTCTTCTTCAGAGAAGATACCTTTGAACTAGCCTGAAGATTTCATGCAGCAAACAGACCCCCTGGCCTGGCCTGAGCAAAGGCCTTTTGGTTTGCATCTTTGCTAACTAAAGCTGTCCATCACCCATGACCCTCAGAGTCTTCTTCAAGGTTTTAAACATTTCTGGACCAAGTTTCCTTTTTTTATTTTAAAGATTTATTTATTTATTTATATGAGTACACTATAGCTGTCTTCATACACACCAGAAAAGGGCATCAGATCCCATTACAGATGGTTGTGAGCCACCATGTGGTTGCTGGGAATTGAACTCAGGACCTCTGGAAGAGCAGTCAGCGCTCTTAAGCGCTGAGCCATCTTTCCAGCTCTGGACCAAGTTTTCAAATGCAAAACCATGAATATTTACTGGATCCTCTCTGGTGGGATTCCTGGGGGCTGAGGTGGACTGTACTTCTCTCAGGCCCTGGCCTCCCAAGGCCTGGATTCTCTCCTCTTTGACTGATTTTCCTGGCTCCATTCCTAGCTATTTTTCTGGTGGAAATCCTCTATACTCTGTTCAGCTGGGTCGTGATAGTTAGGGACAGGCTGCCAGCCCCTGCGTTGTGGAGTCACACTGGGTACCACACTCAGAAGTGCCCCACACTTGGCTGCAGGCTCCATGTTGTCGTTTTGATTTTTTTTTTTTTAATTGAAGAGCCGAGGATTGAACTTCAGGTCTCACATGTGCCAGGCAAGTGTTCTACCAGTGAGCCTTTTCCAGACCCTTTTCAAAATTTTGTTTTGAGACAGGGTCTTAATAAGCTGCCCAGGCTGACTTTGAACTTGCCATTGTTCTGTCTTAACCTCCTGAGTAACTATACCCAACTTGAAATTCTGATAACGCCCTGTTTTTGGTTTGCAGTGGATTCCATAAAAATGTAACTAATCATGCTTCAGGGGTGAAGGTGGGGTAGGAGATCCCAGGGACATAACCCATCAGAGTCTTAGTCACCTCTCTGTCCCTGGGATCTGAATTTAGGAGCTCATGCAGAGCAGACACATCATTGACTGAGCTATTTCTCCAGACACAGCAAATTATTTTTATTTTTGTGTTTTAGGTTTGTTTGTTTGGTGCTTTGAGACAGGGTTTTTCTGTGTAGCTTTGGCTGTCCTAGAACTAGTTCTGTAGATCAGGCTGCCTTGAGTTCACAGAGATCTGCCTGCCTCTGCCACCTGAGTGCTAGGATTAAAGGTGTGCTCCACCACCACCCAGGAAAAAATTATTTTTTAAATAATTGTTTCATGTGCCGCCAGTGAGATGCCTCAGTAGGCAAAGGCACTTGCTGCCAGAACTGACAACTTGAGTTCAATTCCCAGGACCCACGTGATGGAAAGAGAGAATCAATTCCCACAAGTTGTCCTCTGACCTCTACATGTTCATGATGGCACATATTCATGTATGTGCACATACACAAAATAAGAAAATGTAATAAAACAATTGCTTTGTTATACTTATACATGTTTATCATGGTTTTTTAAAAATAATCCCCATGGTGCTCTCAGCATTATCAGCTTTCGGTAAGTACTGTTAATATACATTTGTATGTAGAGAGACTCTCTTCTGGACTGTGTGGCAGCATCACCTGTCAATTAAAGCTGGTGGCCAATGAACTGAGGCAGGAAATAGAGGGTGGGAGTTCCGATGGAGATAGATTAGAACTCTGGGAGTTAGACAGAGGCAGGAGATTCGACCTGAACTCCAAGGAAATCAGACTCATGGAACTGAGGAGAGGTAACTAGCTCTGTTGTAGACACAGAGTAGAATAAACAGGTTAAATAAGTTAAAGGCTAGTCAGGAAACGAACCGAAGCATATGGCCTAGACATTTATTCACAAATAATTAAGTCTCAGAGTCATTATTCTGGGAGCTAGGAGGCTGGGTAGAAAAGCTCGAAGCTACATGAGTGCTCTGCCTATGTGTTTGTATGTGCACTGCACTCCTGCCTGGTACCCATGGAGGTAAGAAGGTGAAGGATCCCTTGGCAATGGAATGAGGGATGGTTGTGAACCTCTGTGTAGGTGCTAGGAATTGACTGAACCCAGGTCCTCTGCAAGAGCAGCCAGTGCTCTTACCCACAGAGCATCTCTCCAGCCCCAGTGAATACTCAAACAATTACATTTTTTTTGAGATAAGAATGTAAATACAAAATTTCTCCATTTCTTTTCTTCCCTCCAAACTCTTCCATTTGATGACCCCCAGTCTCTTTCAAAATCATGGCCTCTTTTTCTTTAATTTTACATATATAACATATACATATTATATACATTACATATGTCACATATATATATTTGGGGTGTATATTAATACGATAACATTATAATAAAATATAATATTAATGTTATATATTTCTAAATTTGGTATTAGACAACCAATTGGTGTGCTCTTTCCTGGGGAGACTATTTCTCCCGATCTTAGCACTCCTAACTTGGTAGGAGCTCTTTGTGTAGAGCTGAGACCTCCTGGGATTTCTCCTGTCATCTTGTTCAGCTCATGTTTAGGCAGTCATGTTGGTGAAGCTTCATGGGTGTAGCTCTGACATTCCTAGGGCATACAATCTCGCAGTGAACCTCTGTTTCTCTGGCTCTTTCCTTCCCCTCTTCTGCACTATCCCCTTAGCCTTGGTATAGGATTGGTACTGTATATCTCTCTATTGGAACTGGGCTCTGCAACTCTGCATTTTGGCTGGGTGAGGTTTTCTTTAATGGTCTCTGTTGCAAAGAGAAGCTTCCTTGATGAGGGGTGAGGACTACATTTATCTGTGGACATAAAAACCAAATATTTAAAATGTGGTTAGTTAGGGATTGTGCTGGTTTATTAAAGTGGCAGTAGTATGTTCTTCTTCAAGATTCATGGCTTTACTAGTTCTGGGTAGTTGGCTCGGTTTCCAGTACCAGGCATGATCTCTCTTACTGAGTGGATCTTACATTCAATTAGAGAGCTGTTGGTTACCACCAAGTTATGTATGCCACTATGACACCCTTAAGATTATTATGCCGTGATCTGTGCTGATGGTTGTAGTTCATAAGGGTCATAGCTGGATAGGACTTGCTTCCCTCCTTTGGAAGCTTTCAAGATGCCCTCTGGTCCCATGAAACCTAGTCCCCAGGGAGGAGGCTTTCGGGTTCTTTCCAGCTTGGAGAGAACACTTTTATGAAAAATTTAATTTTATTATTTTATATGTATTTTTTTTAACCTGCGGGTATGTCTGTACACCATGTGTATACAGTCCCTGTAGTGGCCAGAAAAGGGTGTTGGATGTCATGGAATTACAGATATGAGCTGTCAAATGGGAATGGGTGGTGTGGATCAAATCTGGGTCCTCTGGAGGAACAGTTAGTGCTTTTAACCCCAGAACCATCTCTCCAGCCCCGATGAACACTTCTGTAGTGCTTTCGTGTGCTTATTGGTGTGTAGATTTATATTATATCCACATTCACATAACCCCATATTTACTTGTGTATTTTATGTCAATGGAGTCACCATATATTATTATATAGTGCATCAATATTTATGATGTATCTGCATGCATGCATGCCTATGTGTTTGTGTGTCTGTGTGTGAGCATTTAGCTTGCTGCTTAGTTTTAGGCAACTCAAAAATCCAGGACATTTAAGACACATTCCAAATTTTTGACAGCTGTGGAATTTCATTGTATTTCTACTCTCTGGCCCTTGACTATTTTTGAATTCAAAATCCTCATGACTCAGCCTCTCAAGTGCTAGGATTTCAGGTGTGTGCCATCATACCTGGTGAACAAATCTTTAAAAAAAAAACCCAAACAACACTTTATTGAGGTATGATTGGCATACTCTGCTTCCCTAGTCTGGGTTTGTCAATCTGTGGGACTGGAACTCTGCTTCTCCCACTTACACAGCAACCATTTTGCCCACGGATCCATCTCTCTAACCCTCATCTCTTAGAATATCGTATTGTGCAGGGTGGCTGTCCCTTTGTCCTGTGATGCTGTGTAGTGAAAGTGTCTTCATGTGAAAACCAACTGAAACACATAATGTAGGCATCATGGTCTCTCTAGTCTTTTTTTTTTTTTTTTAAGATTTATTTAATGTATGTGAGTACACTGTAACTGTTTTCAGACACACCTCAAGAGGGCATCAGATCCCATTACAGATGGTTGTGAGCCACCATGTCATTTCTGGTAATTGAACTCAGGACCTCTGGAAGAGCAGTCAGTGCTCGTAACCACTGAGCCATCTCTCCAGCCCATGATCTCTCATAAAGCTAATATTGGGTCTCTATTTAAGAGTTCCTTGAACAGAGATAGAATGCAGCTGCAGTACCTTACCAGATGAGCTGATAACCAAGATGGCTAGCAGGTGGCTACCCGTTGGCATAGATACAGAGTAGACATGCTGGGCAAAGGTTAATTCATGGTGCAGGAAAAAGAAAGAACAGTTTGAGAGTTCATTATGATACTCAGATCAACACAGAACATATGCATTATTGTTTACGTCTCGATTTTTCCATGTAATAGTTTGGGGCCAGGGGAGATACAGAGTAGCCGAACCATGGAAATCAAAGCCATGATGGACAAAACTACCACAAAAAAAAAAAAAAAAAAAATCTTGTTTATCTGTAATTTAAAAGTAACTGTGTTCCCTGCATTTTCTTTTGTAGTCTGATCCCCTGTCCTTTATCTGCTCTTGTGCCTGTTCAGGAAGTGAGATACACGTGGGCTGAGTCAGCGGCTGCTTCCCTGTGGCGTTGAAACCAAATCCTCCTGGAGCCTTCCTCCTGGGCCAGGAAGTGCTGCCCTGGGCCCTGCATTTCTGTATGCCTGCTGCCTAGAGTTTGAACTGTCTGTCTGATGACTGGTACTTGTGAGTCCTAGTAAAGGGTTGGCTCACTCAGTGCCCTTAAAACCCTCGCGTCGCCTGGTCCTCCACTGACACATGAGGGCATGGAGAACCAGAGGGGCCTGGTGGAACCATCGTCCCTTCTGTCTCTGAATAGTCCTCTTTTAAAAATCATAGCGTGCTAAACCACACCCGGTAGTTAGGAGCTTCGTTTGGGGGCAGTTCTGGGAATATCAGGGACAAAATCCGGCCTTGAAGCTGGTGGGGCCATGTGGGGGGCAGGGTTCTTAGGTCAGTGCTCCTCGATTCTCGCCCACGAGTACAAAGTCCCAACGCCGCGGGCCTTGCTTATCTGCCTGCTCTTGCTCCTCCCCTCTCTGTTGTCTTCTAGCGATCTCCAGTGGAGTTTGGAAGATGGAATGGGAGGAGGGGTGTTGGGGCCAATTTATGGGAAGTCTGCTCACAGAGAGACAGATGCCTTTCACTTTCAGTGTTCAACTTCTTTTTTGTTGTTATTTGTTTCAAAATATTTATTTAACTAGCTTTTTCTCCCCACCCCCACCCCTCCGCATTTCCCCATGGTGACTTCCCTAGCTTCTGTCTTTGGGGCCAGTGAACTCTCCTGCCGAGAGCATCTTTCTAATAAATCTGCCTTTAATATAAAAAATATATTATTTTTAATTATGTGTGCATGTGAGTGTGTGTGTGTGTGTGTGTGTGTGTGTGTGTGTGTGTGAGGGGTATTTGCATATGCCGTGGCAGCTACCTGCAGAGGTCAGGAGAGGGCTTTGCATCTGCTGGGACTAGAGTTACAGGCTAGACTTCTGAGCTGCCCAACATGGGCACCAGGGACCAGACTCTGGCTCTCTGCAAAGGCAGCCTGTGTTCCTAACTGCTGCACGACCCTTCCGGCCCCATGCCTTAATTTCTTTCTCTGTTGGATGAGATGAAGAGGGAATTCTGTCTACTCCAATTGTAGAGCAAATGGGACCACCTTGCAACAGAGTCAGGAATGGGGAGTGTCTTGCCTTCCTAACTGTCCCATCCACCCAGAACTGTGTCCTTCCTGACAATGGGACATTTTTTAGTCTGTCCCGTCAGTGTTTGCAGCATGCTGTGTGATGACCGTTTCTGTTTCTGCTTCTCCCTATTACAAGAATACGAGCCCCATCCCCCACCAGGGGGGTTGGCTGGGGTGGGAGTAACATCCCTCCACAGTCCGCACACAAATAGTGCTCAGTGCGTGTCTAGTGAAAATCTACTGGCTGCAGGAAGACAAAGAGGCTGCTCGGGTTCCCAGTTCCTATTTTAAATCAAAGTCTTAGCTGTACCAACATGAGCAGATAAGGAGTTATCGACTCGCTGGATTCCCTGGGTTCCCATGCTTCAGCAAGAATGAGCATTGCAAGTCAGATGGACGGGTACTGTGACTGCAAAGCCCTGTGGTCCTGAATACAAGGTTCAGCAGTGCCAAGTGCTGGTCTTAAGGTCCCAACATCAGGTATACCCCTTGTTGCAGCTCCAGCAATATGTGCTCCTGCAGTGCAGCAGTTATCAGGGCTGTGCATGCCCGTCTCCACCTGAACCCCTCCCCCACCCCAGGTTAGACTATATCACGTGCTCCCATCTATTCAGGCCCTGGGAGTTCCGGCACACATAAGATACCCTTAGGCTGTATCCTAGGGTGCAGCACACAGGAGGGAATCTCAGTATCAGAAGTCACAGCCAGGTCCAGAGTCCCAACGTCCCAATCTCTGGTCAATTTCTGGTCAGATGCTGTACTCTTCCTGAGGTCCACTGAGCTCCTCTCAGCTATAGATACCTTCCCTTCCTTGGCCACTACTCAGTCCCCTGGAAAAAATAAGGCTTCAAATCTAGACTCATGTTTTGTACTAACCTAACTGAGCTGCCCTGATTTAGTCCCAGATCCTTTGACCTGGGTCATTTTGCTTCATCCTGACAATAACCCTACAAGGTGGGTAGTCTGAGTAACATTTTTCACAGATGGGGATGAGGACCAGTGATGATACTTGTGGGAAATCATTGCTGGCAGCTAGTGTAGCTTCAGGCCCACTGGACTCTACTACCTAAGGATTTTATCTGCTCTTTGTCCTAACAGGGGGTTGTGATCGAGTGTGTGCGCAAATGTGTCAATATGCAGCGCACAATTGTGACAGTGCCTGCTTAAGCAGGCTTGCAGGGAAGAGCAAGCAGGGGAGCAGGGATGCGGGGACAGGATGTGAAACAGGTGGAAAGGGGAGCCCGGGAAGGAGCAGGGGCGTTGACATTGGCAGAGGTCAGGAAAAGGAGGCCACTCCTCACTGGGTCCCCACCCAGGCTCGCAGGTAGCAGTTGCTTTCACAATAGGAGAAGCGGGGCTGAGTAGCAGAAGGCCGCCTCGGCAGCGTGGAGTCCTGAGCCTGCTGCCAACAGGCCAGCGGGCCTTCCTCCGGCTTTTCTCCAGCACGGACTTGCCAGCCCAAGTCCGGGTGTTCTATGACCAGGCGGATTTAAAGGTCCAGAAGCATTGCCAACCGATTAGGCACACCCCGAGAGCGCATCCCTGTGGCCAGGTCTTGCCTGAAGGCTCAGCATCCTGATGCTGCCTGCCATTCCAGGGAGCTGGATAGCTGCAGCAAGACAGGCAGCTCCCGCCAGTCGCGAGTCTCTGCTCCCGAATCTCCTTTCTGCAAAGGTGGGGTGCTGGGGTGGCATTTCCACGAAGGCCAGGACAGGGTGTGTCAGTGACAGCTTTCCCCAGCAGAGAGCTGATAGAGTACCCAGAAGCTGCAAAACGACCAATCAGGCACAGCAGCTCTGCAAATAGGTTTTGGAATCTTCAGTCCCTCTACTTGCTAGCTCGGTAGAGGACTTAATCTCTTTAATTAAGCTTCAGCTTGTTTGTCTCTAAAATGGGGGCAATAATAATCTTTACCTTTCTCAGAGTTTTTGGAAGGCTATATCTAATATCCACGAGCATTTGATACAGTTGAGATGCTATTTTAAGGATTTTAACTGTGTTCCCTCACTAGGACTTACTGAGCCAGGTATCATGATTGCTCCCATTCTGTGGTTGAGAAAAGCTATGCTCAGAGACATTAAGTAACTTTCCCAAGGCTGCCCAGCTGGTAGGGGGCAAAGCTAGGCTTCAAGATGGCTCCGAGGCAACCCCCGAGGCAGATTTCACTGGCTGCCTCTGAAAGGTACAAAACCTGGTACTGTGCCTGGCATATGATCAATGCTCAATTAAAGGTTGCCATTTGACAGGCAAGTGGAAGGTGAAATACAATGCTTTGATCTTCTTCAGGAACTGAAATGGAGGGGAAGGAAGGTGAGCGTGGGTGTAGATAAAGGAAGCTCCCAACTTAAAACCTTCTTGAAGCGTTTGCTTACAGAGAAGCAAGAATTCCAGCACAGTTAACATTTGCTATAGCCAGGCAGTGGTACCACATGTCTTTAATCCCAGCAGAAGCAGGCTGATCTCTGAGTTTGAGGCTACAGTCTGGTCTACAGAACAAGTAGCCAGGGCTACACAGAGAAAGCCTGTCTTGAAAAAAAAGTTGCTGTGCAGGTTGCTGACATACCACCATCCCTTTGTGTAGAGACATTAGGTTAGAGGAAACTGTACTCCATGTTCAAGGCCTAAGCTGTGTGACCTTATGTTCTCCAGGAGCCTTGTCAACTACATTAGACTTTCGTTTACAGTAAAGACATCTTAACTCACCCTGCAAACCTTGTGGCCTAGGGTTCGACTTTGTCAGCATCCAGTGCATAGCAACCACCTCAGGATTTCAACCGCGTTCCTTAGCAGCTCTAGAGGTGTAACTTCAGAACCTACCCAAACCAGTATACATGGCTACTGTAAAGACATCGGCCGTGATTCCCTCTTTGAGAAGTCCACACCCATGCTCTCAGATTCGGTATATTTTATTCCAAGTGCCCCTCTCTCTATTTGCACTTGTGCTTAAGATCTATATTAAAAATGTCTCCGGACAAGCAGCTGATTCATATTGTCTCTCTTTGGAATTCTTTTCTGTGGCAACGAATAGGATTGTACCAGAATGGAGGTCCCTAAAAGAGATAAGGGAACGCTTCGGGCTGTGGGGGCAGCACCGCGCTCCATCTGCTGACAAAGTGTCAGTAATTTGTTTTCATTCATTCATTCATTCATTCATTCATCTTCATCTAATAACTGCCCCCACCATCTTTGCCTAGCTCGTGGTTGTTAAGGGAACAAACCACTTTGGGTCCATCACCATCCCTGAAGCCCACTCAAGGGCATTCAGATGAACTTAAGGGATGAAGGCTCCTCTACAGGGAACCTCCTGGGATACCTGTCACAGGAAGCACCATGATGCTTGCTGAGAACAAGCAGTTGTCGGTAACCACCATCCCCGTCACTAAGACTCTTCTCAGTGAGTGTATAGTCCCAACAATATTGATGCTGCAAAGAAGTCCCATTCACGTCTCCAGCCCTGCCACTTAACCAGTTTCCCTCTACAGACGGCTGGGCGGCTGGGCCCATGCTGTTAAAGGACAATGCCAGGTGTTACAGCCTCCAACTATTTCCCTGGTCACCTCACCAGGCAGCTTTCCTCACCTGATCCTTGTTGGCCCTCACCATCCTACCGAACCCACATTTCCTCCCAGACCTCCCTGACCCCAGTCTGAGGGTCAAGTGCTGAATGTAACTTAGTGTCCTTTCCCCAATGTAATTACCTCACACAAACCATCAGGAAACACTCCCAAAAGGCTTTCCAACACCACACACACAGAGAGAGAGAGAGAGAGAGAGAGAGAGAGAGAGAGAGAGAGAGAGGCAGAGGCTGCTGACTGTCCAGTGCAGAGAATCCCTCCAGGCTAGCTCTGCCTTCACTGACTTTGGCAAACACTGTAAGTCAGAAAAAACTGGTAACAATGCAAATGGTTTCTAGTCATAGACATGCCAATTAATTGTATCCAGTAGAATGTGTTGTACTTGCTATTGCCCTGTTGCTGGACTTCTGCATCTAAATGGAAGTTCATCTCAGCTCTCTCACAATCTATAGGTGTGCAGCTCTTAGACTTTTTCTTTGAACCAGTTAGAATATTTTCATATGTTCCCTTATTAGCTAATGGAGTGAACGAAGTCTTCACATTTTAGGAGGATATAATTGCACTTCTTCTCTCCAGTTGCTCTGGAATGCTATTTAACTCTTATTTATTTATTTAATGTAGATGAGTAACTATTGCTGTGCTGTCTTCAGACACACCAGAAAAGGGCATCAGATCCCATCATAGATGGTTGTAAGCCACCATGTGGATGCTGGGAATTGAACTCAGGACCTGGAAGAGCAGTCAGTGCTTCTAACTGCTGAGCCATTTCTCCAGCCCGATAATTAACTCTTGGGGTTTTTTTGTTTTGTTTTTTGTTTTTAAATCTGATTTTGGGACTAGAGAGATGGTTCAGCAGTTAAGAACACTTGCTGCTCTTGCAAAGTACTTGACTTCTATTCTGAGCACCAACATCGCAGCACAAAAACTATCAGATCCAAGGGATCTGATGCACACACATGGTGCATATAAATGTACACAAAAACACACATATACATAGGAAAATGAATACATAAATGATTTTTTTAGGTGCTGATTCGGCATACTGTATCAGTCAGTGTTGAAAGAACAAGCAACAGAAATGCACTTTGGGCTCACCTGTCACAATATGGAGGTCAGAGGAGTTGGTTCTCTCCTTCCACCAAGGTGGTCCTGGGACTAAACTGTCAGCATTTCTCACACACTGAGCCATCTTACTAGCCGCAAATGATCACAGTCTTGTCTTGTGATTTGGGACATGTCTGAAAATGCTCATGAAATGACAGAGTGGGTCCTGGTCATTGTCATTAGTGGGAGGGAAGTCATGGGCTAATTTAAAACAGAGCATCTTAAGATGTGTTCGGCTGTGGGACGATTTCCCAGCATTCTTGGCCGTAGCCCTCTTTTTTGATCTGCCTTTTACTGACACGGCTGGCAGCCAGATCTGGGATGCACGGCTTTCTGAGAGATTGTTTGCACAGTTGAAACCTTGCCTTTGAGATCTCTCTAGAAATCACGGCTATGGAAAGATGTGAGCTCAAGGCCAAGGGCATCATTCCAACAGGTTTTGGAGATCCACCTGCACTCCTTGAATGCCCCAGCTTTGTCTGAAGATTCCACAGCCTGTGGCTCCATCATCCCTTCAGGGTCCTATGAAAGCAGACAGGGTACCTTCCCTTTACTGGTGGCACTGACCTCCATCCTTCCCAGCCTGCCTTCTCCTCTTACCACTCCTGTGCCATGATTTCCACAAGGCAGGAAGCCTTCTCCTGGGACCCAGGCACCCAACTGTAGTTGTTGGGTGTCCATCTGCTCGCTCCCCAGTACAGGGACAGGGTTTCATTCTGAGGAGGGCTCCAGTGGGGTGCATGAGAGGTTTGGTAGACAGGAGGTGGTCCTCCCCTGGAATACCCTTGAAGTCACAGGAGTACCTTAGAAAAGCAAGAGCAAGAAGCTACAGGTCTTCATTTTTCATTTCTGGATATCCAAGCTTCTCTAACTCCAGAGGGAGCCAGCCCACGCTGTTACTCCTCAGTATCCTGACTGGAAACAGAAGAGTAAAGGAAGGAGTGATCTGAGGAAGGACAGGAACCCTATTGTGAGGGCTCCTCTTGGCTATCAACTTGACTGTATCTGGAATCAACTAAAACCCAAGTAGCTTGGCATACCGGTGGAGGAATTTTCAGATCTTTTGAGGCAGGGTATCCCACCCTAAATCTGAATCACTTGCAATCGGAAGGCCTACTCTAAATGTAGGCCATACTTCTGTGGCAGCCCTCATAAGAGGACATAAAAGAAGGATGTTTTGCTTTTCACCTGCTTGTCCTTACTCTTGCTGGCAAGTTCATCTGTACTACTGCTGCTGCTGAGGCATTCCTTTGCTGGTGTGAGAACCTACTTCTTTGGTATTCCAATGTAGACTGAAGACCAGCTGAGACACTCAGCCTTGTAGAATGAACATCTATCATATTCTTTCCTTTGGGAGATGGTCCATAGTCAGACCACAGCCCTGCAGCTCCTCTAATTAAAGCACACAACACACACATATTCTTTCTTTCTTTCTCTCTCTCTCTCTCTCTCTCTCTCTCTCTCTCTCTCTCTCTTTCTGAGACAGGGTTTCTCTGTGTAGCCCTGGCTGTCCTGGAACTCACTTTGTAGACCAGGTTGGCCTCGAACTCAGAAATTCACCTGTCTCTACCTCCCAAGTGCTGGGATTAAAGGCGTGTACCATCACTACCCAGCCACACACACATTCATTCTCTCTCTCTCTCTCTCTCTCTCTCTCTCTCTCTCTCTCTCTCAGTTCAGTTCCTCTAGAGAACCCTGATTAGTACATCCATTCATTCTAACTAGAGTAAGACATGCTATATCCCTCTTAATTCGTATCTGTTCTCTGGACTAGTTCTGATTTACAGATGGTGAAACTGAAGGCAAAGTTCAGCCCCGCTCGACTTCCAAGCCCACAGCTCTCTGCGGACACTACTCTGTGCTCTGTCTCTCCCCGATGATTACCTCCAGACCTGCAGTCCCGTTATGTTAGTCAGCAACTCCCGCAGATGGGATGCCTGGCTACTAAGAGAGGGATAAAAGGGGGAAGCGAGCCTTCTATTCTGTCTTGTTTGAAGCCCTTGCAGCCGTTTGCTTGCTCATTTGAAATGGTCTTGGGTGTGGTGTTTGGAAAGAGACCCAGATGTCTGGCAGGAACTTTTCGTCTCTGGAATGAGAGGAACCACCAGATCTCCAGCTGCAGTAGCAAGATTGCCCTCTCCTCTGTAGCTCAGGAAGCATGGCTTTCCAGTCATCTGGGCACTGCTCTGCTGGGCTTTCCGACCAGTGGTAGTCAAGAGACTACCTGGGCTGGAGAAGTTTAGGGTAAAGGGGAGGGTCTGACAGCAGGGAGGACCCTATAACAGATAAGGACTGAGGGATGCTGTGAGAACCTGGCAGTCAGTGTCAGCTTTGATACGTTAATAAGCATCTTAGTTTGCTATTTGTTCCAGATTTAAGACCTAACAAATACCTTCTCCTCAAATCTCTTTCCCACATCCATGACTTTTGGATTTGCTTTATGATTTAGTTTAACCGGGGCCATCTGTGTGACCACGGGGCCATCTGTGTGACCACTGAGTTGGACTGGGTTAGACCTATCCATTGGAATCTGGCAAGGTTACTGTGAGGTACACAAGTAGAGGCAATGACTCCCCTTTTTCCTGAATCTATCGGTAGCAAATAGTTCATCAATGAGGGGTACTCACCCCCTCACCCCCACACTCCTTCTCTATCCATGCTTGACTGTCAGCCTTTTGTTTTGACCAACAAAGTGTTTGGAAAAGCCATATTACGAAAAACAGCCCTCACAGGGGTCATTTGGCAATCTGAAAGTCATGGAAGTGCTAGCTATGGTTTAAATGTGTTCCTTCCCACAGTCCTGTGGAAACTTCCACTCCACCATGTGCCCTGTGCTTGAAGTAAGAGGTGGGACCACTCCTCCTTCATGGTTGGATTTGTAATTCCTGCTTGCCTTGAGTTGATGGGAACTAGCACAGGCTCTTCTTTGCCCTTCACTTTTCTGCCCCGTGAGAACACAGTGGTCCTCCCTTCTGGAGGATGCTTCAACCAGACAACATTGTTGAAGCAGAGAGAAGAGGCTCTCTCCTGACGCTGAATCCGCAGCGCCTTGCTCTGGGACATCCATCTGATAAGGAAGTAAATTTAAATTCTATATAAACCATCCACTTGGTGGTCATTTGTCACATTTACATTGGTACATGAGGTTAGGACATTGAATTCTGATTTGGAGCAGATTTCAGAAGGTGTGGCTTGGAAGTGAGACTCTGTGAAGTGAGCAAGTCCTTTAAGGACACCTAAGCGAGTCACAGCAAGTGATTGTGTTATGGAGATCACGCGTGGGCCCCTCCATGATGAATGGAGCAACCAGCTGCCCTAATGTTATGCAAATAGGTGCTTGAGACTTGGGATAAAAATTCCAGCAAATGCATCCTACAGATTTCAAAAGTGCTGATCACGGAAAACAGAGACAAGAGGGAAGGAAATGTGCTGGTGGGGAGGGCTACAGGGACGCCAAAGGTGGCTCTGCCAATGCTGTCAATGTTGCCGATGACCCTAGGACCACAGACTTAACTGGAAAAATTGGAATAAAATTGAGTTATGAATGGGGGCAAAGAAAGTAACATCTTTAAATTAACATATCCCTAGGATACTGTTATTTTAAGCATGTGGGGCAAATGTAAAGCCAACCTCATACACTTTAAGAAAGGTTATCTATTCAACCAGAGCCCTTGGCTCCTCCGCACGGTGATGCAACTTGTCTTACATGTGGGTGCTACAGCAGGTGTTCTTGGTATCTTTTTGGAACCTTGATTTCCAACAACTAATGTTTGTCACTTTGCCCTAGGCCTTCCTCCAGCTGCCTGCATTGGGGACTTCCATCTGGAAATGCCAGGGAGACACCCCAGGAGGACCTAGGATATATGGCCCTAGCTCCACCATCTGTGGATAGGCCTGTGCTGGTGTCTACTCCCCAGGGCTGAAGCCCCAGTTGTGACCTACTCAACTCCTCACTGAGTCAGCTGCTCTGGCCTTCCTGGGACTCTCAGGATTCCCTCCAAATAAAGAGAATTGACTCCAACCCTGAGCTGGGTCTGCTTCTGGGGACACTCTGTGACAAGATTTGCATGCTATTTTGATAAAGGTCAGAAATGTTGCTTTGTCCTCTATGTCCCCATGACTTGTGGTACTCGTGTAGGGTTTGGTCAGCTACAGCATTCTGTGTTATTTGTCTCAAAGCAACCTCAAAACGACAACTCTTTTTCTCCCTCTCCCTCTCCCTCCTGCCCTCCTTCCTTCCCTCCCCCTCTCTTTCTCTTTCCCACCCTCCTTTCCTTCCCTCTGCCCCCTCTCTAATTATATGCTTGAGCAGCTAAGCCAAAAATTGGTCCATCCAGAGCAATTAAAAGCTTCCTTTGCCAGACCTTGGGGATTTCTATCTGATCAATGAGAAACCCCACAGCTGGAAAATAGCCAAAACCAAGAGCAGAGTAATCACCTTTCAGTTCCGCAGAAGATCCAGGCACCAGGAAAGCCTGTTTCTAAATGACGAAGGACTTCTCATTAGTTGTCCATCCCTTTTGCCTCTAGATTCTGTGAAAGTTTGTGTGCAGTTCCACTTAGTAGCTCACGAACCCCAGTAAGGTGTATTTTTTTTTAAAAAAATATTTATAATCAATGGTGAAATAAAAGCATCGGGAAGCGTGTAGTATGTAGTAGCAATGTGCTAGCTAAGAATGCCACACACAGTATTTCAGTTGAGTTAGTGATCTAGGAAGATCTCTGTAGCACAGTGGTGGTGACTCAGGCTCAGTGGGGTTAAGTACTTGATTTGAGATCACACACGCAGGCTGTCTGGTTTCGAAGTCTGGGTTTGTAACAGTCTGGCTTTTCCCACTAGGAGGAAAGTGGGTATCAATGTCTGTCTTAGCCAGAGTCCTGTAGAGGAATGGAACTGATAGAATGAACATTGCCTTAGCTAGGGTCTCTTTTGCTGTGGTGAAACATTGTGACCAAAAGCCACCTGGGGAGGAAAGGCTTTATTTTCTCTTACAGCTTGCTAGCTTGTTGTCCTTCATCTAGGGAAGTTTAGGCAGGAACTCAAGGTAGGGAACTGGAGGCAGGAACTGACACAGAGGCCATGGAGGAGTGTTGATTCGATGGCTTGTTCAGCCTGCTTTCTTACCCAGCCCAGGACCACAAGCCCAGGGGTGGTATCATCCACCCTGGGCTAGACTCTGCCACTAATCACTGGTTAACAAAATGCACTACAGATTTGCCTACAGGACAATCTCATAGAGATATTTTCTCAATTGAGAGTCCTCTCTTCTCAACTGATGTAAGTTTGTGTTAAATTGACAAAACACTAGCCAAGACAATTATATATTACAAAATAGTTGGTTTACACGATCTGGTCTGGGTAGTCCACAATGGCTGTCTGTACGCTGGAGAGGTTGAGAACCCAGAAGCTGCTCGGTCCACAAGACTGGAGGCCTCAGCAATACAAATTGCTGGAGAGCCACAGGTCTTCTGTCTACATGGAAAGGCCAAAGAACTTGGGATCAGTGAGGGTCAATGGCAACAAAGAGAGGATACATTCAGGAGTCTGGAGCAAAAGTGCACAGGAAAAAGCCACGCTCTTTTTCCTCTGACCTTTTTATTTCTGAACTTCCATTGAAGGACACTGCCTACTTTGGGGGAGTCTCCCTGACGGATTAATTCTTTCAGGAAATACCTTCTCAAACAGTCCAGAGACTGACTGCTAGTTGATTCTAGATTAAGTAAGATTGACAATCAAGATTGACTCTCAAAATCTCTCTGCCTCACTTCATTGCCTTCATTCTAAACTCTTGGTCTAAGAAGTTGATTCTCATGTCCTTCCTCCTTCCCACACTCATTGGTGGAGAGTTTCTGCAGGTCCCCAATGACCAGCATGGTCACCAGGATGATGGGTCCCCAAGGAGACACCCCAGGGAGATGCTCCTGTGTATGTGTGCATAGCAATCCCTTTCCCTCTGCAGATGTGGCTACAATGGGAACAGCTGAGTAGCAGCTTCTCAGGTGAATGGAGAAAACACACATTTTAGGTTAATCAGCTCTGAGACACAAATGCCAAGAGACTCCGGGGACCTAGGATCCAGTGAGTAGATGCGGGTTGAGGACAGTCTGTGAAGATAGTCGGGGATGTTGCAGAAATTAGAGCTGTGCCGGCTATCACTCACTGTGTAACTTTGGCACATCAAACCTTTGCTCCACTTCCTTGTCTGTGAAATGGGCCTAATGGCTTAGAAAAACTGAGAAGCTTCTATCTTATTCAGAGATCTGTGAGCCATGCCCCTGGCAGGAATGTGGTCCCCTGGTCCTTTGCTGTTTGTCTGACCACTTCCTCCACACCCTAGTCCTTTGGCACTTGAGATAACCCATTTGAGTGGCTGTGGGTCTACTTGAGGATCCAGATGGAGGCCAGTGAATGGGGGATCTCTTTGTGTCTGCATTTTCATAGACAGATAGATCACAGTATTTCCCAACTAGGGCTGACCTTGCTCTCTTCCCATAAGTCATCTGGAGATGGTAAGAAGCATTTTTAGTTGTCACATCTGGAAAGGGGAGCTGTTTGCATGAGGAGGCAGGACTAAGGATGTTCCTGAATGCCCTGCAGAGGACATTCCCATGAGGAACAAGGGGTTGCCTCATGATGTCACTAGTACTGAGTTTGAGGACCTGGGTAGTGGGATGTAGAGGAAGACCTGTTGGGTCCATGTACATCATGGGTATCAGTGATATGGCAGGTCCTGTTTGCTTCTTTAAAATTCTCCCCCTAACCATCAAGAACAGGAAATTTGAAAATTATGATGTGCAATCAAGCCTTTGAAGTTATCATGGTCATTGCCTTCTTTATCTTAAAAGCAATTGGTGCATTCAGTAAGAAATTCAGCACAAAGTGGGCCAGAAGGACACTTGAGGGAAAATAATACTCTTGCGTACTTGTACATCTTGGTCCCCACCTAGTGGGGGAACAACTGTCAACTTAGGTGATGGTCACAATTGATTGTCAACTTGACAGATCTAGAGTCACCTAGGAGACAAGCTGTCTTAGTTAGGGTTTTACTGCTGTGAACAGACACTGTGACCAAGGCAACTCTTAAAAGGATGACCTATAATTGGGGCTGGCTTACAGGTTCAGAGGTTCAGTCCATTATCATCAAGGCAGGAGCATGGCCGAGTCCATGCAGATGTGGGGCTGGACGAGCTGAAAGTTCCACCTCTTGTTCCAAAGGCAGCTAGGAGAAGACTGACTTCCAGGCAGCTAGGATGAGGGTCTTAAAGTCAACACCCATAGTGACACACCCACTCCAACAAGGCCACACCCACTCGAACAAGGCCACACTTCCTAACAGCACCACTCCCTGGGCCAAGCATATTCAAACCATCACACAAGCCTATGGGTGTACCTCTGAATGAATTTATATATTGGATTAACTGAGGTGGGAAGACCTACCCTAAACACTGGTGGTACCGTTCCTTGGGCTGAGGTCCTGGACTGATTAAAAGGAAGAAGAGCTCAGCACTGGCATTCATTGCCCTCTACTTCCTGTCTACAGATGCTGTGTGGTCAGCAGCTCCATGCTCTCTCACGGTTGGGCTTTCCTTGTCATGACAGATTGGACCCTCAAACTCTGAACCAGAATGAGCCCTTAAATCTCTTTGGTTAGAGATGTTGTCATCACAGAAACAAGGAAAGTGACTAATACAACCTGTTTCTCAGGTGCCCTTCTGGACAGTTTGCATTCAGCACAATTGACATCTTAGACCAGATGGTAATGCTTTGGTGTGGGACTGTCTTGTGTATAGCTGGATGTCTGGTGGCCCCTGGCCTTTCCTCTTTAGACGTTAGGATCACCTCTCAGTTGTGACAGATGTTGCTGTATGTCCTTTGGGAACAGTGGGGTCCTAGTTGCAAACCATTATTGTAGACATACCCTTTACAAAACCATGCACATGCATATATGGTAGTAAACTTTTCCAAGTTCTACTTTATCTGTGTGAGTGTGTGTGATATGTACAGGGAAGCACATGGTGTGACAGTGCAAAGTGGAAATCAGAGGACAACTTTCAGGAGTCAGTTCTTTTCTTCCACTGTGGATGAGGGGGATGGGACTCAGGTTATCAGTCCTGGGCCACAAGTGCTTTAACCATTGAGCCATCTAACTGGTCCTGAAAATACTTTAACAAATGATATTTTCTTTTTATTAGAGAATTCTTTGTTAGTTTCTGTAACCAGACAGATAAAAGTAAGACCCTACTATTTAACACGGTGAATTACTTCCATGTATATGGGGAAAATGTATTTCTTGACAAACATGGCTGTTACTTTCTGTCCAAATGCCAACTCAACACTGTAAACTGGTAGCGTATTTTCTGAAGCTACATAATTATTTCTTGAAAGAATGGATAAGAAAGAGTAAGCTGTTTAAATGCCCTGAAGGAACAGGTTACATATTTCACAGCAAGAATATCAGATATGAAATAACTTTCCCTTGACCTCTACTTGCTAACTGTACTTTAAGAGAGTCTACAACATTGCCCTCCCTCAGCCCCTCTATCTTCATTGGCAAAGGCTAGAGATCTGGAAGCCTATGGATCCCAGATACCCCAGGACTCCACACACAGAAGCATAGGCTGGCTACAGTAATGAGTGTGGGGGTGCTGCCTGACTTATAACAGCTCTTAGCTTCACTCTCTCTGCCAGGACTGATGGGGCAGCCAGGCCTCAGGGATGTGTCTGGCATACCCAAGGGCCCCGCCCACATCTATCTTGCTCTGTCAACACCTACTTTTGTGACAGGTGGTGGCCTTGGTTCTGGAGAAAGTGCCTTTTCCAGGAAGGTGAGGGCATGACTCCAGTGTGGGTGATCAACCCAAAGTCCATTCAGGCTGATTCTGGGCAGTCTGCCCAGTTCCTTCTTGGAGTGCAGCTGACCTGGCATGTCCTTTGATTTTCTGTTTCCTGGAGGGGCATAGTTGGCTGCTGGGCAGGTGGCCTGTGCCAGCCATAATTAGGGTCCACTTATGGTGGACACTACTTGTGGAGGGCCTGCTAGCCATTGCTTCCTCTGGGTCTAAGGTAGAGTGAATCTGTACAACAGGTAGAGGGAACATGCCAGAGAAAAAGGTGACTGAGGATAAGACAATGGGGGTTGCTGAGTCCCAGAGGTATCAGATGAAGGTTATTAGACCAGGTCTTGGGTCCTCTCCACACGGGTCTCTCTGGGATAATCTCACAAGATCGCCATCAATGATCACTGTAGCAGTGGCATAAGCAATTAAATGAAATATTATACGACTGGGGATCTCAGCCCTCTTTATGTGGTTCTGTCTATATGACTCTTAACATTTTTAGTTTTGGGAGATGACGTCTCACTGTGTAGCCCTACCTGGCCTGAAACTGTCTAGGTAGACCAGGCTAGTCTCAAACTCTTAGAGCTCCTTCTGCCTTTGCCTCCTGAATGCTTGGATTAAAGGCATGAGCCACTGCATCTGGCTCTGTATGGAGGATTTAAGAAAACCAGGATTGTTACATGGTGGCTCTGGGCTTCAGTGGCATATTTCCTAAGAGAAGGACCTTGCAGGAGATGCCTGACACAATCCAACCATTGGGATCTGGTGTGTATAGTAGACTCTTACCTGCTGAGGGGGTGGCAGAGCTCTACTCACATTCGGGATGAAGGGACACAAACTGCACTTCTCAATGAGGTTCTTGTCTGATTGTCTAAAAGGAGGAAGGAGGGGCTACTGGGGCTGTTTGAGACACATCATCTGCTACAGGCTGTAACGGATAAAGACAGAATGAAAGCCAGTGTTGTTCAGTCTAGGAATCCAGGAAGCTCTAACTCCCACTGACATTCCCTTGACAGCCCAGGTTTGGGGCAAGTTCAGAGGACCCAGACACAATCTCTGCCTCTTCTGCTTCCACTGTGTCTCACTGCTGGTAGTGTTGACTCAAGTCAGAGAAGAAAATACAACAGCTCTCTTCTATCTGCTGTTTCAGGGTGGTCTACTGTGGTCCCAAGTATTACATAGAAAATTCCAGAATAAACAATTCAGAAATTTAAAGTTGCGTGTTGCTCTGATGAAATCTTCCAACACCTGCTCCACCCCACCTGGAATGTAAATACCTCTTCAATCAGTGGATCCATGCTGTGTACACCACCCACACGTTAGCCACTCTGGCTGACTTGGCTATCAGATTCCCTGCTGCAGAACTGCAGTGCTGTGTACCTTTACTTAACAATGGCTCTCAGAGGCAAGAGTTGTGATCTGGAGACTTTATTTCATCGTATTGTTGTAATTGTTCTACTTTGTTTTAATTTGTTGTAATCTCCCACTGTGCAGAGTTTATGAATACATTTCAGGCGTGTGTATGTGAGGGGAAAGCACAGTGAACAGGGCTTAGCACTAGCAGTATTTGAGGCATCCACTGACAATCATGGACGGTGTCTGTGACAAGGTGGCTGCTGTGTTTGGTGTGTTTGCTGGGTCTGCACTGCATGACCAGTAACTTGTGTCCATTCCAGAATCTCCTTTACCAGTCTCTGGTCCACCCTTCCTTCCTTACCATTGAATTTATTCTTGGCTTTTTGTTGAAGGAGTGATTGACATTCTTGTGTGGCCTCTTGTGGATGAGGACACCTCTGCCCCCCTGAGATGCTTTTCCTGTTGGTCCCCAGTCACTTAATCCTGTCAGTTCTTTTCTTGTTAGCTTGGCCTCTCACTGTCATTGAGCAGGACCTGCCTTTCTCCTTGGATCTCTTCCTCTGGTACCCACACCTTCTCCTTCCTCCCAGGTCAGTCCCTTCTCTTTGCTGCACATTCTTGATTCTCTTCTCTCTCACTTAACCCAGTGACCTCCTCTGTCCTTAGAAGTACCGACTGTGTAATCCATTTCCGGTCTCCCGACTATCTTGTGAGCTTTCACTTCTCAGGTCCTTCCTGCTGGAGAGCCACTCTAGATAATTATCACTTGTCTCAGGTCCACTGGGGGGGGGGGGCAACTCAACACACTTTCATGGTCCCCTGCTCTTCCCCTGTCACTGAAGAGCACCATCTTGCCCGGGAAGACAAAGCAGCTTGTGGATGGGATGCAGTTCACATCAAGACACAATGGCATTCTTTACGAAGTCACTCTAAACTATGGAGTTTCAGAAGACTCAAATAGGCCAAGTGATCCTAGGCAAAAGAGCTGGAAGCATTAAAATGTCTATCTTCAAAGCCTACTGAAAAATAGCACAGTGCTGAGGTGGAAACCAACACACAGACCAGTAGAATAGAGAAGCAGGAGACAGGTCCACACATCCATAAACAGAGGTGACCAAAATCACTCATGGAAGAGTGAGCAGTCTGCTCAGTAACTGGTTCTAGGACTATTGGGAGTCCATAGGTGGAAGAAAGAAACTAGATTCCTGTCTCTCATCATGGGCAAAAGCAGCTCCAAATGGACTGAAGATATCAGACTGGAAGCTTTGGAACTACTGGAGGGAAGAACATGGGAGGCACTAAACGGTGTTGACTTTGGGGGGGTGGGGATCAGGTGTGTGTATGTGGCCTTAAAAGCACAACGAACAGAAGCCAAAGCAGACAGGTGGGACTGCAGTAAACTGAAAGCTTTCTGTCCAGCAAAGGGAATAGAGATAGTTGGCAAAAAACAGAAGAAAATATTTGCAAACCATTTTACTTGACAAGAGGTTAGGTTCCAGGATATATAAGGAACTCAAACTCACCAGCAAAATCCTTAATAATTCATTAAAAGTAGGTGAATGAACCAGGCATGGTGGTACCCACCTCTAATCCCAGCACTCCAGAGACAGAGGCAGGTGAATTTCTGTGAGTTCCAGGCCAGCTCGGTCTACAAGACAGCCAGGGATACACAGAGAAACCCTGTCTCAAACAAAACAAAATAGGTGAATGTCTTGCTTATTTAACACTCAAAAGAGGGTTCTCTGAAGGCTAGGAAGCAGAGGAGAAACCATGCAGCAGCTAGGCAGGATGGTCCAGGCCTTAGGAGGTTGAAACTGGAGGTTCAACCTAGTTTGAAGTCAGCCTGAGCGACATAGTGAGACAGTTTCAAAGACAAAGTTGAGGGAACAATGAGATGGCTCAGGGGGTAAAGGGGTTTGCTGCCAAGCCTGACAACCTAAATTGTTCTCCGAGACCCACATGATGGAAGGAAAGCACTGACTCCTGCCAGCGGTCCTCTGACCTCCACTTGTGCTCTATGGCATGTCCCCTGTCACCTGCACCATGTGTACCAAACCAAACAATCCTTAAAAAAGAATATTATGTAATTGACTACCTCATTCTTGGGTGTACATCCAAAGACATCAAACCCAGTTGGTGGAGGAGATACATATATTCTTGTATGTATGGAAGCACTGTTCACAGTTGCCAAGATATGGAATTAACCTAAGTACCCATCAGCAGATGAGCAGATGAAGACAATGTAGCAGATATACACAATAAATATTAGCCAGACACGAAGGAATACAGTTCTGTCTGTCATTGGGCAGCAGTAGGGATGGAACCAGACAACACTGTGTTGAATGAAATAAACCATGCATAATGATGACAAATCCGACATGTTCTCATTTATATATAAAAACTAAAAGTTTCTCTTTTTTCAGTGTTTTTTCTTGTATTTATTTACTTGTGTGTGTGTGTCACATGTGTCACATGTGTGGAGGAGATCAGAGGACAGCTCGGTGGAGTCAGTTCTCTCTTTCTACCACGAGGATCCCAGATGTCAAACTCAGGTTGTCAGGCTTAACGGCAGGTGCTTTACCCTCTGAACCATCCCACCAGCCCTAAGAGCAGGAAACAAGGCTGGTGGGATAGTTCCCCCATACACACAGTAAATAAAATGTAATAAGAAATAGAGAACAGAACAGTGATTGCCAGGTCCTGGGGGAGACAGAGCAAGGCTGGCCAGCCGGTGCAGAGGAAGGAAAAACAGAATTCAGAGTCCTGTGGCACACACATGGGGCAATCACCCTGTTATCCACAACAAGTTGGCTGGTTTGTTTTTGTTTTTTAATATTTATTTATTTTATGTATAGGAGGACACTGTAGTTGTCTTCAGACACAGCAGAAGAGGGCATTGGATCTCATTACTGATGGTTATGAGCCACCAAGTGGTTGCTGGGAATTGCACTCAGGGCTTACTGGAAGAGCAGTGTTCTTAACCACTGAGCCATCTCTCCAGCTCCAAATTGGCAATTTCAAAGAAGACAGTAGAGGGGATTTTGAATGGTCCCAACACATAGGATTAAGAATATACCTGGGTCGGTGGGTATCTTGGCTACTCTGATCTCCCATTGTTTGCAGCTGTGTTGAAATGGATATGCGTATGTGCAGTCGCTGTGTTATCATTAGGACCTTCAAACCCATCAAGGCAGAAGAGGCAGGCCCCCACTAATGTGCTTCTTTCTGCCATGTCCTAATTGTACCATCCAAGCAAATCTATTGCCAAACCATCTTTTTATTTTTAAATTAATTTGTTTTATAGGTATAAGTGCTTTACTTGCATGTGTGACTGTGCACCACCCTGGTGCTGGGAACCAAACCTAGGTCTTCTGCAAGAGTAACAAGTGCCCTTAATTGCTGGGCCACCTTTCCAGCACCCAGACCATCTTTTGAAGCCAATTATATATTCATCTGTTGGGCAAATGGTTATTGAGTATGTTCTAGAACCAGGAACTGTTCTGACAGCTTACGTTTCACAAAGGACAGAAAGACAATTGGCTGGTCAAGAATGGAATACACTGTGGGGATGTGCCCTTAAGGACTGGAAGACAATAAGGCTGGGTGAGGACTTGGGTCAGGAAGACAGGAAGAGCTTTACCAATTAGGTAAGCAGAGACCAGAAGGAAATGTGGGGTGGACTGGAGATATTGAATCTCTTCTTACCTTTTTACCACTGACCTACCTCTTGATTGTGGGTCAAATCTGTGGCTTGCTTCCAGAAAGGAGCAAGACTATGAGATCTCATCTTTCATATCATATGAGCATCAGTCTGGGAAGACTTTATGACTATTCTGCTCTGCTGACAAAAGCTAACCGCTGTACTGTCAGTTAATAACTAGCGAGAGGGCGCTCGGCCGGAAGCTGTAGTTGGTCTTGGAGGCTGAAGGAAGCCTCCAGACCAAAAGCCTGTCAGAAACTTAGGAAAGAAACTGACCCCTGCCAACAATCTGAATCAACCTGGAAGCAGATTCCTCCCTGTCAGAGTTCAGCTGAGACCACAGTCCCACAATACTCTGCACAGCCAGAAGAGGCCGGAGCCCAGCTGGCCTCACAGAAATGGTGACACAGCGTATGTGTTCTTTCAAGCCTCTGTGCTTGATGAAGGTAGTTACACAGCAAGAGAAAAGAGGAAGTTCTCCTATCTGTCTGTTTATCTATCTATCTAGTCATTTATTTGTTTATTTATTTAATATATGTGAATGTTTAAAAGTTATTTTGAAATATTTATTTATGTGTTGTTTTGTTTTTGAGACAGGGTCTCACTATGTAGACCTTTCTGGTATGGAGCTCTACTATGTAGACCAGGCTGGCCTCACACTCATAGAGATCCACTGGCTTTTGCTTCCCCAGTGCTGAGGTTAAAGTCATGCACCACCAAGTTTTGCTAGGAAGAAGTTCTTTTCTCTCTCCTTCCCTCCCCTCTGCTCTCCCCTCCCCTCCCCTCCCCTCCCTCCCTTGCCAGGTGGGGAGGGAGCGGAGCAAGGCTGGCCAGCAGGTGCAGTTATGAAACTTAGGTTGTCAGGATTAGCAGCAGGTGCCACTCCCCTCCCCTCCCTTCTCTTCCCTTCCCTTCCCTTCCTCTTTCTCTGTTTATCTCTTTGTCTTTCTGCCTTTCCTTCCCTCCCTTACTCCCTGCCTCCCAGTCCTGAGGATGGAACCCAGGGGTTTCCTAGCCAAGTGCTTGACAGCTGAGCCACGCCCCTAGCTCTAGTTTTCCTGTTCATCTCTCCATTTCCCGGTCTGGTTCAGTGCTTGTCTTCTAAAAATGACAGTGTTCCCAGCTTGGGATGGGATGTTCTTGGATGGGGTTCACATCCCCATAATTTCTCTAAGGTCATTTACTGAGGGAATAGGAGCCCCCACCCCCACACTAGGTTCACTTTTTTTCCCCCCATCAGACCCAAAGGCTGGAGGCCTGGTAGGGTTAAGGCTGGTGGGACAGGCTGTTGGTGCTTGCCTTGAGCGGAAGCTGCTGAGTTACAGTCTATTCCAGGATGCTGGTTTTCCACCTTCAAGTTAGTTGTAGCCTGAGGTAACCTCTACCCTACCCACTGCACTTTGTAAGCAAGATACTGTTTTGGTATCTGTGAAAGCTTAGTGGGTAACCTATGATCCAGCCTGGGGAAGGGAGAATCATCAGGGTGAGGCAGGGCAGGAAAGCCCAGAGCTCATGAACAAAATGCAGAGTTGGGGACAAAGGGCACAGGGGACACCTAGGAAGCTGGCTGATTCTGACTGTGCCTTTTAATAGCCCAGGTGCTGCGTAACCATTCCCTCAGTAGGCTCCCCTGGGCCTTGGAGGATGTTTGGCAAGTGCTGGGTTATTTTTAGCCCTCCAGCAACTGGAGCAGAGCACTCAGCAGGCCAGCCTTGATCTGGGCTCTGGGACACACTCAGTGGCATTCACAGAGGGGACCAGGAACTCTGTGGGTCTGGTCCAGCTCCCTGGCTCACTCCTGGGCTCTTTGGGGGCAGGGGGAGAGGTATCTGCAAGAGGAATGTCTGGCCTGCCCAGGGTGTGTATGGGAAAGGAGAGAGCACAAGAGCCAGTCTTTCACCAGGACAGGAAGAATACAGAGCCAGAGGCTCCCTGCTGGCTGTTGGCACTCTCTGGGGGAAAGATAATAATGGGTACCAGGACCACCTGGGTTCTCTGGGAAAAGCAGAGAACTCCAGGTCAGGGGTGTGGTGTGGAGGACCAGTGGACTCCAGGTAGAGGGAGGGGAGAGGTGGGTAAGAGTGACAGGAAACCATTTCCTGGGTACCCAGGGGAAGACATTCAGGAACAGCTTCCTGCTGTTCATGAGCCTGATGCTGTGTCACTTACTGTTTGCAGTTAATAGGTGAGCCTTGAACATTGATCTGACAAATATTTGCTTAGATCACTGACCTAGGGGACTTCCATGCCTTAATCCCGGAGGGGTCATGTCCGGAAGAGACCATTTCCCCACAGATGGCTGTACAGTTCCAGTCCCACCCACTTGCAGAGATTCTGTTTCAAGTGGTGCCTTAGTGCAGGCGGTCAGAAGCAGTCAAGATGGTCACAGCTGGCTCCACAGGGTCTAGGCTGCCTGGGTCCTATTCCCACCCCAGTCATCTTGTTCACTCAAGCCTAAAGGAGATAGAGGCCTTGTTTCTCAGAGAAAACAGAGGCCCAGGGAGGCTTCTCCCTGCAGTAGCCTTCACATTCACTTTTGCATTTGCATCTGTGTATGCAAGTGCACAGACGCACACATACACACCACCATCACCACTGTCATCACCACCACCACCACCACCACC
>JADRCH010000019.1:8573368-8699304 GCA_019843965.1 Rhynchomys soricoides
ACCACCACCACCACCACCACCATCATCACCACCATCACCACCACCACCACCATCACCACCACCATCACCACCTCCATCACCACCACCATCACCACCACCACCACCACCACCATCATCACCACCACCATCATCACCACCACCACCATCACCATCATCACCACCACCACCACCACCACCACCACCATCACCACCACCATCACTACCATCCTCATCATCCCACTATTGTGCCATTTCTCCCAGGCTGTCTGCCACCAAGGATCCAATTTTGATTCAGCCTCTATCTCCTCCTGAATCCTTACAACTCTGATTCTTGCTTTGCTCCATTTTTCTGGGTTGGAAAGCAGGAATGATTAAGCAGCAGGGCCAAGCTCACACAAATGGGGGAGCTCAGGTCAAATCCAGATGCAAGCTATTTCCCAAGATGGGAAGAGAAAGAAAGCCATGGAAACACATGTACCTGTTCTCTCTAGGATGCTAGAGCAAGTGCTGATGGGAAGGGCTGGATAGAGTACAGAGCTACATACAGTGTCTGAACTGGCTTCTTGTGTATGGCCATGTCATGGATGTTCCTGGGCTTTTTTAGTACCAAAGTGGAGAGAACCCATAAACTCCGGGTGCCTTAGGCTTTAAAGACTGACTAAAATGACTTTTTTGGGTAGGGTTCTCTGTCGCATGAAGCCAGGCTTTCACGAAATGAAACCTCTGAGGTCTGAGAACCTCCACTGCCTTTATCTGTCCTGTTCCCGGGAGCAAGCTCCCATCTCACTTCTGGCTGTGGCTGTCTTTATTTCTCCAAGGAAGGTCTAGCTCAAAAGGCTACCTCCTTGTGATGCATGTCCTCATTTTTACCCTGTGGGGACCCTGAGTTCTTTTTCCTGAGACACTCCGTGCTCAGTTCATCTCAGCTCACTCTTGTGAATTGATATCATCGTGTCTGATTGGTGGGCTGTGATTTTTTTCATAGTATATTGGGCCTTCTTGCTCACTCATTTGAAGGAGCTAATGTTTGTTTGTCTTACAGGCAGTGGTATGCTGGGAAAACAGCTGTCTGGGAGAAAAGAAGCACTGGATGCATTGAGCCAGACAAATCCCATGGTATAATATTCCCACCATGGTCAGTGTCAAGCTAGAATAATTTATATGTCATTTATAAATCATGTAATGATTTATAAAGGTGAAGGCAGGCTCTCTTGAGGCACAGCTACTAAATCAACTTGCTGTTCCTGGTTCCTGGATCTTCTTAAATGTTTGCATGTAATAGGTGTGCCTAGCCATAAACCCTTGGATAGAATATTCAGTTCTGACACTTTTGGGGGGTAGGATGGGGTTCTCTTCCAAAGCTCTTACTTTGTTCTAGAAAGAGTTAGAATGGGAGTCGTGAAAACCTTTTCTTTTTTCTTTTTCTTTTCGTTCTTTTTTTTTTTTTTTAAAAAAAAAAAAAGATTTATTTATTTTTATGAGTACACTGTAGCTTCAGACACACCAGAAGAGGGCATCGGATCCCATTGCATATGGTTGTGAGCTACCATGTGGTTGCTTGGAACTGAACTCAGAACCTCTGGAAGAGCAGCCAGAGCCGGGGAAAGCCTTTTCAAGTAGACCTGTTGATGTTCCCCTCTGTGCTCCTCATATCTAATGCTTCTTGGAAACTTGACTTTGGTAAAGAACTGGGCCTGGCCCTTCATTCACTGGAGTTGGAATAGGGGAGGAGTGACTTCAGGAAGCTCTAAGCCTGGATCTCCAGAGGCCGAAACCCAGACTACCATGCTCCCACCATCCTGCAGAGAGCCACACTGTGGGAGGCAGAGACACATCATTTCTCATGAGTGATCTCAGACCAGCTCATCCAAAGGGGCCCAGCAACAGGCCAAAGATACCGAAGTAAGCTAGCTGGGAGCTCAGGAGTCACCCAGCCAAGCCCAACCTGCATGGCTGATTGTAAGCTATATGTTCTAACCACTACATTTTTGCATTTTGTGGTTACCGTTTTTTATAAAGCAGAAGCTAGCTGATAAACTATCCTTACACTTTTTTGTTGTTGTTGTTTTTGTTTTTTGAGACAGGGTCTCTGTATGTAGTCCTAGCTGTCCTGGCTCTCAATATAGATCAACTGGCCTCCAACTCACAGAGATCCTACTGCCTGTGTCACCATGCCTAGCCCAGTCTTGCATTTATTAGGAGTTTAGCTTCTGGCTGGATTACCTGTCTCAGAGTGAAGTAAAGATGGCAGCTTGTTCTCTTCTGTCTAATAACCTCAGACAAGGATTCCAGCTCTCAGCACAATTGGCCCCTGTAACACCTGTCTTCTGGAAAATTCTTACCACACCCTAAAGATCCCACAGGAACCTTGATGTGTTTAAATTGCTGACAAGGAGGGTGTGGAGAAAGCAGCTATAATAAAGAAGAAACCTTCCTTCTTTACTAAGAAAGAGAAATCTTAGGCTCTTGCTGAGACAATAGGGAAGGAGCCCAGAGAGCAAGATCCCACCGAAGAGTCATACAGGATGTGGACACTGATCAGACCTGAGCTAAGCTGATCTGGCCTGGTCTTTGACTTTGCCTGTGTCATCATGCCTGGGGTTGGAAACTGCCCCACCTCCACCAATGAAGACTCCAGCATCCTTTCCAGGAAGTGTACAGACAAGAGCAGGAAACTGTTGAGTTGCCTATTTTTCTTTCCCTGCAAAATGATTTTATTATTTTGGTTCAACAAAAAAACATCCTAATGTATTGAGGATGGGGAAGAGAAAGACACCAGGATCTTAAAATAGACTCGATATGCCTCTACTTTTGGCTGGAGCATACTTGCTTGTAAAAGAATATGTGAAAAACCCAAACTCCACCCATTCTGCCCTCTAGGTTTGAGCTGTTGAAACTCCCTTGTGGCAAAAGGGTACTCTAGATAAGGGAGGGAGCCCTCGAAACAGCCTTGTGGCTGCTCTGGGGGCCCTGTGGTTTCTCTTCAGCCAGCTGGATGATCTTGAGTAAATGATCCAACCCCTCTGGTACTTTGCATAACATGGGGAAGATGAGAGAGTTCTACCTCCCTTCACCCTCTCCCTCCACTCTCAGCTATTTCCCCCAAGTTTAAAGGCATGAGCCAGGAGAGCTACACAAACCTGGCATGCTACAGATGGAGATATGTGTAAATTTGGTTCCATCACTATGTACCCATTGTGGTAACATGGATGGTACCACACTCTGATGGTGCTACAGTTTATATATGTGTGCGTATGCATATATAATGTAAGTGTGTATAATACACGTATGCATATACACATATCTGTCTGTCTGTCTATAGATAGACAGATCTCATTTTTCAGTTTCAGGATCTTAACTTTGTTTTGTTATTTATGGACATCTGGTGGGCTTTCTATTTTTCCTATAAAACTTTTTCTGGGTGTTATGTATCTTTGGTGCTTAGTGTAGAGAGTTGTGACAGGATAGACTGAAGTTATCTACATAAAGCATGGTGTTTGGGGCCTAAGACAGCAGCAGCAGCCATCAGTTCCTCTGCCAGAGCGCAGTTCCAGATCAGACTGCTCAATAACTGCCGCGCAGTGTGTGTGGGGGGGGGGGGGGGGGGGGGGAGTCATCCAGTTCTCCAGACCACGGGTCATTTTCTCATCTTAAAGTCTTTCCACGGCTGCTCTCTTCTGTTGGGGATAGCCCATCACAGCCTTCTTCCTTGCTGCTCTTCCGTCTATTGAGGCCTGGATCTCATACTCAAAGGCCTTGGCTGAGCCAGTCTCCTGTTTTTGGTAGGCAGTGGAGACCCTCCCAGTCTCACAGAGAAGTTGATATTTCTCTCCCTAGGCTGGGAGTAGGGATACTATGGCTGCTTGCATACCCCGAACTCTCTGGACTACATTTCCCAGAATCCCCGACACACTGTTTTCCTGGTGGGTACAGCCAATAGAAGACAGTAGCAGAAGGTTGGCGCTCAGAGGATGGGAGAAGCCGAGGTGGGAGGTGGGTCTACACTAACTCTCTCCGCTGAGGGCGGAGGTCTCCTCCTCCTCTTCCTCCTCAGTTCCAGGTTCCAGTTGGAGTTACTACTCCCTTCTCCTTTGTGCCTTCAGCCCAAGGAAGCAGCAGTTTCGAGCAGATTGCAGTCTCTGGGTTGCTAAGTCCTCCAGTTCAGGTTTCTAGCTTGTCTGTCATCTTTTAGCAAGGCTTTTGCGTTAATTCAGTATTGAACTGTTCCGCCTTGGCTCTGTTTTTCTGATGGGATTCTGCCGCCTCCAACTGCCATTACAGACGTCCAAGCAGACAGGGTGCCTCTGTATCCACAGATTCCAGCAAATGAGGATTGAAAACATCTGTACCAAATACATTCAGACTTCTTCCTTGTCATTTCCCTCAAAACAGTACAGTTTAACAACTATTTTCATAGCACTGATATGAGTCATCTAGAGATGGTTTAAAATATGGAGAATGTATGTAGATTGTGTGTGTGTGTGTGTGTGTGTGTATGTGTGTACACTCATGCAGGTGACGTAGCATAAGCGACAGAGGCTGTCAGAGGACAACTACGCGGATTCTAGAGGTTGAATTCTGGTTTGTAGGCTGTAAGGGTAAGTGCTTTCCTTTGCTGCTGAGCTATCCCAGCAGACATCACTATCATTTACATAAGAGTTTTGAGCATTCCTGCATTTGGATGTCTGGTGGAGGTCCTGTAGCCAATGCTTCCCAGATGCCAAAGGCTGAATGTATCTGAATGTTCTCACCATGTAACTTTGATGGCCATAATTTTACAGATGAAGTTTCCAAGGATTTTTTCTATGGCACTTTGCAGTTGAATCTTCCCTAGAGGGCAAATGCCCTTAAAGTCTCTGATAGATTGTTAGCAACAATGCCTATACCTATTTTCCTGAGGGTCAAATTTTTTTACAAGCTCGCCTGCTCTCCCTCCCTTCCTTCCTTCTTTCTCTTTTTCTGAGAGGGTTTTTATTGTAGCACAAGCTAGCCCTGAGCCCATGACCCTCCCTCCTTGGCTTCACTAGAATAGCTTACGGGTGTATACCACCACCCCAGGCTCAGAATTCAAACATAACCCTTTTTCTGAGAGACATATGGAGTCTATTTTCTACTTATTGAAGCTGCCGCCCTTATGATTTGGCTGATAGAATGTGGCAGAGACAAGCCTCTGGCCCAAGAGGCTCAACAAGTTTCCATGTAACCTGCCTCAGCCGGCCTGCTGGAGGATGAGAAGACAGGGAAGCAAGCAATGTCCCTATCAGTGTCTATCTTGGACCAGCCAAACCCCAGACAAGCTGGTGGTGCCTCTAGATGCGTGCGGGAGGCCCACGGGAAGCAGGCTAAGGCTAGACCAGACTTGGGAGTAAACCAAACATGTAGCCAAGAGCACAACGCAGAGAATGTCATTCATTTCCTTGAGCTTCTGGCTCCTAACACATTCTGTGTCTTGCAGGCCCCAGTGCTAATGAGGGCCACCTAGGTGGGAGTGAGGTAGTCCAGTAGAGCTTACTCTGATCTCAAAGGCTGACCAAGGAAACATGTATAGGCAGTTAAACAATGGAGTCTGTTGGTCAAGTTTAAGATGCAAATACTGAATGTAGTGCTCAGCTCCTGCAGCAATCCCTGCTGCTCAGATGAGATATCCTGAGGCAGTTGCCCTCTGTTCTCTTCTGTACTTCAAAGTGAGGCAGAGAAAGGCTGCTACTTGCTTGCTCCAAGCATCTTTGCTTATCTTACCACTGACTAGATATGATGTGGGCTTATTTGTGCTGGTTTTCCTTGATGGCTGATCTATGCAGAAATCACTGGATGGGATCCTGGTCCAGCAGGAAGGCATTGCCTTTAACCTCCACTTCACTCCGGTGTCCAGTTCTGTCTCATGCTGAGGCCGCTCATTTATAATTGGCTTTCAGACAGCAGCTAATTGGCTACTCTTTGGGACTGTTAGTTATAGTTACTGGACCTGCAAGGCACCTTCTAGAAGAGTTTATGGAATCATCTAGATGGATGCGCCCTTGGCTGATCAGCTCCTTACTTGATGAAGAGGGGGCACAGCGGAATGGGGACTCTGCAGGGCTTCAGGCTGGGGCAGGACTTTCCTTACCTGGGCTACCTGGAGTCACTGTAGACCTACCCCTCAAGGACATCAGAGATACAATGTTTCCCAGTGGGTCTATTCCTTACACCTCATTCCCTTTATTTAAGAAATGCCAAATGCAGGTCATTCCACGATACTTTCCTGTCCCCATTCATTTTGTGTTGTGGAAAAGTTATTGCTCTTAATAATTATCCCCCTAAGTATATCACTGCCTTCTGGGACATCCTTCCTCCTCCTTTGGGATTACCTAGTTCATCTTAAACAGGTCCCCATGCTTAGCGCTTGAAAGTCATGGACCTACCTGTGATTTGCCTTGCCCACTCAAGTGATCCTGTTTCTGCACCTGCAGGCTGGGTGCCTCCCCCGTCCCTTCTTGTTTGAGACCACTCCAGAGGCCCTCAGTTCACAGCTGTCTTCCTCTGTATGGAAATTCATGTGGGGAAGATGTTTTTGGCAAACCACTGGGCTGTAGCTAACCTGGAGGGTGGGGTGAGTGCACATGTGTGAGAGTTCCTTTTGCCCCTTGATAATCTGGGCTCTCTGGGAGGAAGCTATAGATGTATTTATAGTGGCAATGCCTACGGAAGCCTAGTAATAAATAATGGTGACCAAGAATTTTGGAAGCATGCCATCCTTGGAATCAGATTTCTCCCCAGCTGTATGTAGGATCAGGAGGCTCCAACTGCATGTTGTATACAAGACCCTGGTTAAAGATGAGAGGTACTTCCTGCTACAGAGAGGAAACCGAGGCTTAGAGAGGAACAAGGACTTGATCCAAACACCTCAGATCTGTGGATCTTATTGAGATTCTTCCAGAGTCTGGACAAATTGAAGCCATTCCTAGAGCTGGGCCTTGGGAGAGCTGATAGGTTCAGAAGAAGAAGTTCTGGGTAACCCTTTAAGACACTGGGTTCCTGGTACTGTGAGCACTTGCTAATTGAGGGGACAGGAGGGCCTCTCAGCCCATAATGACAGAAAGAAGTACTCTTGGGAGCCTATTCTGGAGTTGTACCTTCAAACATGTTCTGGGTCCATAGAAGGCTCCCAATCCTTGAGAAGCATCCAGGAGAGGAGGCAGATAACTCCTTGTGGGATGGTTAAGCCAGGAAAGCTTTTGCCGAGTCCCTATCTATCTATCTATCTATCCATCTATCTATCATCTATTGATGAGTGATTGGTTGGTTGTGGTTCTGGAGGTAGAATCCAAGGTTTCTATAAGCTAGGCAAGCACTCTACCCTTGAAAGCACTCCCATCTCCAAGTCTCATTTAAAAAATGAAACAGGGCATGTCTTTGTGTGTGATGTTTATAATGGTTACAATGTATCTCTTGGGTATACAGTGGATGCATGTGTGGATATATAGGTTTATATACATGTCAATGTGCTTCTGTATGTTTGTGTGAGTATATACACAATGCACTGTGGGCTGGCTTGTAAGAGCATATACATATGTTTCTGTATATGATTGTAAGAATGCAAGCATGTGTTTACACACATATATGTGTGAGTTAGTGAAGAATAGTCCAGACCCTGGCATCATGTCAGACCTGGTTTTGTTCTTTTTCCAGGGAGCAGGTAATAGCGCAGTGACAAGCTATCTGTGCTGGTAGGTACAGCTTCCTGTCAGCATCCTTCTGCTTCAACTTTCTTCCTGCTGAGTTCTTCATTTGGGGCCCACCACCAGTTTGTTACTGCCTAAAGACAACCAACAAAGCAGTGTATGCTCCTTGTTAAAAGCAAAACAAAACAGACCCTAAAATGTCTACAGGCACAAAGACGATAAAAATTACCCTTTGTCCACAAAGCAAGAGTCCTGGGCGATTGCTTAATAGAATTTTCCTCTCCAGGGTACTGCAGTGACTTGAGGTCAGAATAGACAGCAACACAAATACTTCCATTCCACCGGCCCTTGATCCTTCTTGACCCTATTATCAAGTCTTTGGAATCTCAAGGATTTCTGTTCGCTTTGTTCACAGTGTTCTTGGGTCCTTCTTGTCTTGCCCAAGCTGTGGAGACAGACATGTAGAGCTGGGTCTAAACCTGAGAATTGCTTCATTTTGCTGACCCAACCATCCAGTCGAAGCATCCATGTCCTCAACTCTAAAATGGAGTAAAACCAACCATCATCAAGGGCAGTTGTCTGGGTATGATTGGTGGCTGTCTTTTTTCTGTCTGCTTTTGTGCCTCAGAAACATCCCCACTCCCCCAGAGGGCTCCCTTGGCTTTGGCTGCCAGGTGGGGTTGGTCTTGAGTGGAAAGCTTAAGAGTGGACACTGGGGAAATCAGGATGTCTCTTCTTATCTTCTTCTACTTTCAGTGGTGTCTCAGCAAAGTGGAAACTTTGCTGTAACTCTGGTTCCTGTTGGTGACTTCAGATCATTGGCTCTACCTTCTGTTGTCCTTTCCTGCACAGGCCTGGTGGTACTAACAATGACTTCCAGATATTACATTTGCACTTTGGCTCCTCAACAATTCAAAGTTCAACAACCAGTTCCCTGCATTAAGTTTCTTGTGTGGGGCAGTTGTGGTTTTGTGCTAAAGCCCTATGCAATATAGAAACTGACAAGCAAGGCTGCCTCAGGTGGGGGCTTAGATGATTTCTCATAGCACCATGGTTTGCAGCTATGGTCCCTTATGAGTTTGTGACGGTTTTACTAGTTAAATCAAGAATTTCATAAGCCCTGCCTTCTTCCTCTCAACCCAATAGTCTCTTTTCGGTTTTGTGGTCCCATGGCCCAGGAGTAAGGCAATGGTCTCTGGAGTGAGGGAAGCTGCTCAAGTTTGAATCTCAGATTTATCATTACTAGCTGGGTGACCGTGAGTCATATTTGGGTTTGTAGTAGCTCAGTGGTAGAGCATCTGCCTAGAATGTACAGGGCCTTGGCTTCTATCCTAGCACACAGACACACAGACACACACACACAGGCACACACAGACAGACACACACAGACAGACACACAGACACAGACAGACAGACACACACACATACCACACACACACACAGAGAGAGAGAGAGAGAGAGAGAGAGAGAGAGAGAGAGAGAGAACACAAACAAAAACCAACCAGACAGCAGCAGCAGCAAAACAAAAGCAAACGAACAGCCCCGGCTGTAGCATCTATAGCTAGGGGACAAGGACAGCTAATTAATGGAGATGGTGTATGCTCGGTGCTTGATATTCAATCACATTCATTGACTGTTATGATTAAATTGTCATCACACCCCTTCTTTCAAGAACTCAGGAGTCTTTCACTTGGATTTGGGTCCCTCTTCTTCCCAAGCTCCCTAAGAGCTCTGTGGGTAGATTTACACAGCTGCCAAGAATCGCGGGAAAAGAAAGAAAACGTCCCAGAGCCTTTCATTCCAATATTGGCCTTTGAGCATCCAGGGATTGAGATCACAGGATGGAAACCTCTGCCCAATACACAGAGGAGCCTAGAGGGGTTACTCTGATGGGTGGAGCCAAGGCCTAGGGGAGGAGAGTCACCCTTAAGCCATAAGGCCGGATCTGGCACTTGTGCAGCTGAGGCAGAAGAATAAATGTACAGCTAGAAATGTGTTCCTTCCCTACAAGACACTTAGAGGTAGCTTCTGGAATCTCCCCGCTCCTTCCTTCCCTCTAGGCCCTAGGCTTGCTTTACCTGCAATTCTTTTCATTTCTTGTCTACCCAGAAAACTTCTACACATCCTTCAGAACCAGCTTGAGTTACCTTGCTCGGGGCTTCTTTGGTGCCACCCACACCCAGGCATAATTAAACACATCCCTCCTGTGTTTTCAAGCGTATGCAGCCTCAGTTAAGGCACGCAAGTGTATATTTAATAACTCATACAGTCTTTTATCATGGCACCTCGGAATTGTTGGTAGGTGTTTAGACCTCTCTCCTAGTAGCAGATACTCGGTGTAACCTTCCCACCGGGACCTTCATCGCTTCTCTATGTAGTGTCTGTGTTTTTTACAGACGAGGACACACACACACACACACACACACACACGTGCTCAGATTCACTACACTCGGTTCTAAAATCCACTCTTTTCCCTGTGAACCCTCGAAGGAAAGAAAGACGATCTGTTTCTACTCTTTCTGTATCCCCAGATGCTGACAGGGTCCTGACAAGCGACCACCTAAGTGTCGCACAAAATAAAAGAGCATTCCATAGCACTGGTATACAGAGGTTCGTTAAATCATTTCCAACGAGTTGCTTTATTCCCGGATATTCTCTCTTTCTTGGACTGGATTATTTCCTTTGGGTCAGTTCCTGGGAGTGGAACGTCTGGATCCGAGATGTGGCGCTTCCTCGATTCGCCACGTCATCTTCCGCCTTTGCAGAGCCCCGCGGAGCGAAGAGCGAAACGTTCCGGGCAGACCCGAGAGCTTGGTTCTCACCTCGACCTTGACGCGGTTGTCCCACAGTTGCTTCAGAGAGCCCAGGGCTGCGCCCCGAGCCGCAGCGTTAGATCGCGACCCCGGCCGCGGGATCCGCCCCCACCCCCACCCCTACCCCACCCCGCCCCTTCTACCTCCCAGCTGCTTCGCTGGCAGCTGGATTCGGCCTGGGGGGCGGGGACCAGACCCGGCGTCTTCGCCTGCCGGTCGCAAAGCTCTGCTTCCTTATTTGGAGGGACGGGAGGTGGGGAGCCAGAACGGAGGAGAGGGCCTGGTATGGAAAATATAGGCAGAGGGAAGCGAGACCAGACATGAGCATGCAGGTGTGTGTGTGTGTGTGTGTGTGTGTGTGTGTGTGTGAGAGAGAGAGAGAGAGAGAGAGAGAGAGAGAGAGAGAGAGAGAGAGAGAGAGAGAGAGAGATCCGTTCTGCGCGCTTCTCCAGGGCTGGAACGTGGCAGCTCTCCACCCTCTAGTCATCCCTAAATTCTTAGCTCACCGCGGGGGGTGGGGGGAAGGGACAGCACTGGAATTCCTCTAGCTGAACAGGGCTGTTCCTGTGGTCAGATTGCGGTGATAGAAGGCTCAAGGATACTAGCTCCATTTATCCGCCACGCACGAACCTCCTCTAGCAGTCTCGTCGTTGTATTCCACTTTCCTCTCAGCTTCTCATGGTAGTTCCTCTCTGATGTAAATTCCTAAAGGCCAAATATACCCACAAAGGCAGGGGACATCTGTATAAACGGCTAGCAAGCCCCTAGGGAAGCAAAGCTGACCAGTTTAACGTAAAGGTGTTTTAACTAGCCGACAGTAATTTTTAACGTACGATTAAGGATGCCCAGTTAAATTCGACTTTCAGACGGGCAATGAATTACATTTTACTATAAGTTTATTGCATGAAATATTTGATAAAAGAATGTTTGAAATAATGCATGACAGACAATAAAAATTATTCGTTGTTTAAAATACAAATCGAGCCAGGCACCGAGCATTTTTATTTGCTAAATCTGTCAGTGCTAATTCCTTCTTTCTTTGCATTTTAAACTCTTGGAATTAGGTATCCTTCCCTCTCCAGCCTCCTCCCCCAACCAACTTCCTTCTTTTCTGCTTTTTGGTGGAATCTTGGTTTCTCTGATACTGTCTTTTAATTTCCCTCCTGCTCTGGGTTTTATTTACTTTAGCTAACTCACCCTGGGTCTCAATTTAAAAGTCTTGATGCCACAGTTAGGGCTGGGGTTGAGGCAGTATAAGCTTTAGGGGGATTTCTTAAGGACATTGGAAGGAAATTAACCCTCTGAAAATATGCTTGATGCTCCTAACCCCCCATTTCTTTCCAAGGAAAATGTGGGTTGAGCTCAGTTTGTGTCACGGAAGCACAAACAGCTGAATTAATGCCAAAAGAATTCATTTCTCAAGCCACCACCAGCTGCAGCCAGGCCTACATGGGTGTTTTCCATCCACACTGAACTTGTGCAAAGAGATCTTGAACCTGTAGGCTCAGAGGGACCTAAGGGATCTGAGACATCAGGAAAAGCAGGCTTTCCCACACATTGAGGCATGTGGCCAGCTTTTAGCAGTCCCCAGCACAGGCTGACCCAGTCTCACAATGTAAGCTCTCAGGAATTGTGACCAAAAACAAACAAAAATCAACACCCCCCCCCCCCAACTTTCCTAGGTGACTTTAGCCTGAGACCCCGGAAACTGGACAGATCAGGGCTTCTCAGTGGTAGCTGAGGGATGGCAGCTGAGTGTCCAACTCCCTTTTGATTGCTAGGGGCAGCTCTAGTGTGTCACTCCTCTGTCTGTTCCTTCCTTGCAGCAGCATCTCCTCTCCACCCTACCCTAGCAGGACCAGCTCTTCAGTGACCTCTCTGTCTTCCCTACTCTTCTCTACTCCTTCTTGGGACCCCTCCCCCATCATATACTGTACTTGAACCCTGCTCCCTCAGCCTGCCGTGGAGACAACTTAGTGTGATGGGTTGCTTTCCGGTTTACCACATGAATTCTTGATGTAAAGGCTGCCAGGAATGGAGAAGACCCTACTGTTTGGATTTCTGAGACTTAGATATTCTAAGTCATTGTGGTACAAGGCCTTGTATTAGTATTTCCAAACCTAGCTTCTTTAGCTCTGCATTGGGGTTACCTGTCTCAATAAAAGAAAAAGAAAATGAAAAAGAAAAGAAAGAAACAAACAAACAAACAAAAAAAAAAAAAAAAAAAGGAAGAAAGAAAAAAGAGAAAAGAAAAAGAAAGAGAAGATACTTGATTATTTTTTGCCCAGAGGATTTGGCCCAACTCATCTGACGTAGGCCATAGCTTCCCATTACCCTATGCAGCCCAGTCAGCTTGGTCCCTCTAGCCAGTGAAAGGAAGGCTCTTGAAGGAGATGAAGCTCTGTATGGCGGGTATATTATGCCATGACATTGGTGACTGATACAGTCTGGGGAATCAGCAAGAGACACTCATGCTAATGGTAAGGCTGGTTTTCCTGGAGAAGCATTTGACTCCGTGGACACACTTTATTGTATGGTGCAGATCTGAGTCCAGGGTTGAGTGTAACCACCAGGATTTCCAGGATCTTGTGACCCAGGACAAAGCAAAACCAAAACAAAAGGAGCAACAATAACAACAAAATCACACCAGAACATGTAGGTAATACAAATAGAGACAGTTTGTTAAGAAAGAGAAAGGGATTCCCAAGAATGAGCTACAAAATGACATATACTCCAAACCACCAGGCCAGGATCTCAGGTCCCTTTACAAGTCATTTGCATAGCACCTGCTTCTCCCATGTTTGTCTGTTTGGGGACTTTTGTTGTTGTGGTTGTTGCATGTAGCCCAGGTGGGGAAGAGTTTCTAGTTCTTTCTGGCAACAGGCTTCCTTGATTATGTCAGTCACCCCACCTCTGTCCACTTACTCTCCTGCCACACTGTTTCCTGCTCTCAGCCCTCACCAGCCACAGTGAACCAGCCCCTGTTCCCACTGCACTTCCCTTCGGACCTGGAGCTTCCATGAACTTCCAAAGGCCACAGTTATAGTTTGAGAATCTTGGCAAGTGTCAGGATGCTTTTGGTAACAAACATCAGAAACTTGACTCGGACCATGGTACCCATTCCCTTCAAATCTCTTGTCTGTCCATCTTTGTAGATCCAATTTATTTTCATCTGGGTCCCCCTGGGGTTCTAAGCCTTACACCCACCAGACTGCATCTGTTTTCCTAGTACCAGGATAATGGCTCCTTCGGGCCCACTCATTGTGACACTCCATGAAAATTTCACTTATGATATGACTTCAGTTTAGGTGTGTCAGCCATCAGGACAAGTGGTCTAGAATTTATTGAGTCTAAGATAGGTCAGGGTCAGACACATAATGACTGCCAAATAGTTGAGGAACAGTGAGAAGATGTTTGTGAACAGATCCAAGTCTATGGAGGGCTGTCATGCAGAGATAGGGGTCAGGTAGGAGAGCAGAGGACCCAAAGGAAGGACCCAGGTATCCTAAGTTGATTCTCAGACAATACCCTATAACAGATGAAGTCTTTTACAGCCCATGTTCTCTGAGGTACGTAATTGTCCCCCCCACCCCCTGCTGTAGTAGGAGTTGACCCCATCCTTGGCTGGCTTTTGGAACGGATCCTGGAATGAGGCCTTGTGTGCCTGTGATTTATTAAGGGAGTGTTCTCAGGGGGGAAATGAAGGAAGCAGTTCAGAGCAGGGAGGATACCAAGCTAAGAGGGAGCTGAGGCAAAGTCCCCAGAAGGCGAATTCAGCAAACCTCAGGAGGTGGGAGAGACACCTTTACAAGGGAGCTACAAGGTTAAACTCTTGCCTAAGCTGTTGGCAAAGGAGGTAGGGCAAGAGGGGAGAAGGTAAATTCTAAGAACACTGTATTAGTTACCTTCCTCTTTACTGTGACCAAATACCTCTCTAGAAGCAATGCTAGGGAGGAGGGGTTTATTTTGGTTTACAGTTGGGTGGTTTTAGTTAGTTTCATTTTTTAAATATTTAGTTTTATTCAGGCGTGTGCGTGTTCAGGTGTAGGGTCCAGAAGGTTGTGGAGTCCCCTGGATCTGGAGTTACAGGTGGTTGTAAGCTATTTGAACTGAGTGCTGGGTACTGGACTGCAAGACCAGCATTAACCATCTCTTAACCATTGAGCCATCTCTGAGCCAGCCCCCCAGAGGTCATTACTTAATCCAATCAAATTGTCAATCAAATTAACCAACTTACTGTCCCCTCACAAAAAGTGACTCTAATAGTGTTGAGAAGAGCCCCAGCCACACACTGCAGGAAGAGGAGAGCTTCAGATCTGGGAGGAGCCAGGGACACACCAGTGGCAAAGAAGGGTCCAAGGAGCAGGATGGGGTCGTGATAACATAGTCTGCCCTAGCCCAGTTCTGGTATCAGCCCTCCCCCAGGATGCAAGGTCTCAGAAGCTAACCCTCACTCCTGCTTCACCTCAAGACATCCTCTGTTTGGCCAGTGTTAGACTGACTGCTCAGTGTCTTCAGCTTCTGAATGAGTTGTCAACATTTAAGTCTGAGGCATTTTTCATGTAAAAATCCAGTTCTCTGGCTCCTCTGGGGGAAACGCAACAACTAGGTTTGTAATCTGTGGTAGATGCCATAGTCTGGCCAAACCCAGCCACTTCACCTTGGGGAACAATGCCCTAGACCCCATTATTCTCTTATGTCCCAAGCATGTGGGAAAGGAAAGAGGAAAGAGAAATGTTCTCATATCTCTAAGGTGAAGGCGGAAGTCTGCTGCCAGGGAGGTTAATACATATTCCAAGTATGCCTGAGTCTAATGCGTACAATTCAGGGAGCCATTAGCAAGGATCTTGTGTGCCTGTAGGACCCTGTTATGTGTGAGCTGCATGTCCTACCAGACCTCAGCCTTTCCACCTGGATCCAGATGTTGGGCCTCCCTCCTCCATCTCATTTTGTTAAAAGCAGCTGTTCCCCCCTCCAGCTCCCCAAGTGCTGATTTCATCTTTTTTCCCCTCCCGACAAAAGTTTAGAGCCAAGAGAGAACTGGTTTGGCAGGAAACCTACATGCTGTGGGAGGAAGAGGACAACGTGGAGAAAGTGGGGGCCAAGCAGGGGCTGAGCAAGAAGGCTTGGACTCAGGCTCTGAGGACTCCAAGAAGTCCGGCTAGCCAGCGGATCCAGATGTGGGAGTAGCCTCTTCACTTAAAGGTGGAGCCCAGAAAGTTCTTTTATTCCATAGTTTGTTCCTGGTATAGCCGGAAAGAGATAGAGATGAGCCAAGGGGCAAGAAAGGGGAGAGAAGATGGATTCCCTCCACTTCCAAGCTGGAGCATCGACCCCATCTTCATTCTCCCCATCTCTTCTGGCAGCAGATTTTTGAGTCTGTACATTTGTTATGCTGGACTGAAAGGAGACCAAGGAATTATGAAGTGGTTAAGGGGTAACCAAGGCCAGGCAACTGGCTGACAGACACACCAGAGCCAGGAGGAGTGGGCAGCTCATGAGGCACGGGGTGGAGGTGGGTGGGGGTGTGGAGGGGCCTGCACCCATCTCTTGGAGTCTTATGTTGTCTCCTGCCCCCATTCACAGCAGCTTCTTAGTTCTTATCCACCCCCACCCCCACCACCACCCCTAGTACAGCTGAGCCAACGTCTTTGAGGTCTGGAAAAATTCCTTTCCCCTTGACTTTGAAAAAAAAAAAAAGTTGAAAATTTCCAAAAGGAACACATGAGTAAGGCACAAAGAAAAACCCAGAAGTAGAAACTTGGGGAGCTTGCAGGGCGCTCATGGCTGTGCCAAGTTATCTAATACCTTGGGGAAGACCTAAGGGTGGGCATGCCCAAGAGGGGTGTCTGCTCCTTGCAGTTCTCCAAGGAAGCATGGGGTGGGGCAGAAGAAGGCTGAACAGGGATTGATGAGTCTGCTTTTATCCTGGAGCAGCATCTCTCCTAAGCTTGGAGCCTTTTGGGGGGAAGGGGCTGTCCATTTAGCCCCAGTGTCCCCTGAATCATGTGGTCCTGCCTCCTTTCCTAAGAAAGGCACCTAATTTAATTTCTATCTTCTCTGGCTCCGGATGACTCGAGCGTGCGTGCACGTGTGTGTGTGTGTGTGTGTGTGTGTGTGTGTGTGTCCCACCTGGTGAGGTTTCCAGAGCTCAGACTGACTCTGCTCTGGAAGGACCATGCCCCTGCAGATGCCATGGGGGTTCTTGCTCAAAGGCCATGACACTGTTAGGATTCCCATGGTTCTGACTTAAGGGATTGAATTCATCCATAGATAACCTATCTGATGAAATGCTATGAAGAACTTATACATGGGGCCGCTGGGACAAGATGACTCAGCTGGTGAAGACAGTTGTCCCAGAGTCTGATGCCCAGAAGATGGAACTCTTCTGCCCTCCACATGTGCACTGTGGTGTGGGCATGCACATGTAGATGTACATGCCAAAGAAGTAAAAGTAAAAGAAAGCGACCACCATCCTTTTCACATTTGCATGTTAATATAATCAAAGACAAAATGCACATGGCTTCCCTCTCTATCTCCTCCCTTCTCTCTCGGGGCAACTACCATCTTCCCAGACTGTATTATGCAAGCATATATGTGCTTAATAAAAAAATTTATTTCTACCCACCTATAATTATCTATTGCTATCTGCGGGACATTGTTCCAGGAGCTATCCTGCAGAGAGCAAAATCCTCAGATTCTCAAATCTTTTGTTTAAAGAATCGAACATTAGCATATAACCTGTGCATATCTCACCTCTGGATTATTTATAATGTTGAATATAATGTAAATGCTATGCAAATAGTTGTTAAACTGTATTGTTTAGGGCATCGTGGCCAAATGTTCGGTGGAGACATGATTTCTTTCTGAATGTTTTTCAGTCCACAGTTGTTTGGCTCCATGGATGCAGAGGAGAGCCTGTGTAACTCATTTTCCTAATGTTGTTACAATTGCAGTTTTAAGGTCTGATTTATCTGGAATTCATCTTCGTGCAAGGAGGAAGGTATGGATCCATCCTGAACTTTTTCCCAGATGACTACCCCATGGTGGGGATGAACTGGGATCTTTTGAATAAGCCACTTATGAAACTGATGTTCCCAGAAGGCTGTGCTGACACGTATTAATGGGGAGGACAGAGAAAGGAAAGCTGCTGAACACAGCCCTGGCCTGGCAGCCTCAGCTTGGCTGTCTTCTTGAATAGTTCAGTTCAGGTTACAAACTTGCACATTGCCTTGACTGAAACAAAGGCCAGCAGCTGAGCTGGTCTCTTTAGTAGCTACCTGGGTGATTGATTCCTCCCTTGCCTTAACCACTCCTTCCCCCCTGCCCCCTTCCCTCTCATGGCACGGGCACTCTGAGGAGTATGATTTTCTCCAGCCTTTCTCCTCTGACCAGAGCTCTGTGGGTCCTACTTGTTGGGCACCCCCTAGATCTCATCTCTGTGTTCCTCTCATTTACCCATCAGACAATTTTCAGTGGATGCTCAGATTTTAGGCATGGAGAAAACAAAGTTTAATTTAAGAAATCCAGGATTAAGCTCCTTGCTGGAGGTCCCACCTTGATCAAATGAAGGATCGGCAATAGGCTAGGCTCTGCTTCCAGAGTGTGAACTATTGCCTACCTAGGAAACTGTCATCAGGAACCAGCAACCCGCAGGGCGTACAGGTACTCTACTGCCAATGCTGAGAGAGGTCCAGGTGTCCTCAGTGGACTCAAGGTCAAGGACACTGTCCTCAGCATCTCTATTCTCTGCATGGCATTGCCTTGTGGGGGGGAAGACTGCTGCATGCTGTACTGTGAGCTCAGTCAACATCTCCCTGCCTGGCCTTCTGGCTCCCAGGGGTGCTCTCCAAAGGCACATGCCCACTCTTGATGCCCACTCTTGATGCCCACTCGACACCCATGGGTTGTATCAATAGTAAAGTGCACGGAGTGGCCAACCCAAGCCTGGACCTGGATTTCTTGGTGAAACTGACCACCATTGCCACTACCGACATCACCGCCTCAAATGCATATGGGATGCCTCTCGCAGGCCCATCTCTGTCTGTCCTGGCTCCTACAGTGCTGGGACTACCCATTATCCCACTCATCCTTCACAGCCACCTGGATAATTGTTTTCCTTTTCTAAATCTAAGCGTATTCAAAGAGAAGTGACTTTGGCTTGGCCTGTGAAAGGGGCCAGGACATTACACTGCTGGATGCTTGTGACTAGAAAAGAACCAGGAGGCTCTTCAGAGGTAACTTCCCCAGCCAGAAGCAGAGAAGCAGCTCCCCATTCTTGAGGTCAGAAGAGAGTGGTTTCCACTCATTTGTCACCCTCCAGGGGTGCCCCATCTTGGAGGCACTGGGCTAAATGGAAGGATTCACTTTTAGTTAAGATGAACAGCCTTGGTTCTGGATCTGGTGTTTTTCCGGGGTTGGGGTGCGGAGAGAGTTCATGTGAGGAGGACTTGGTGGAGTTGGGATCAAACTCAGGTCAGCAGGTTAGCATGACAAAAGCCTTTATGTGCTGAGCCATCTTGAGTGAGGGGAGATGGGGTTCAGTATAGCCGCTCAGGACACCAAATGGATAACTGTGTGTGTCACAGGACACAGAAGCCACAGACCCCAGTGACTTCTGCAGTAACTCTTGGACCAGGAGAGTGTGCTTAATGAGGAGCAAGCCTGCCTTTGCAGACAGGGGCTACACACATTTGGCTCAAGGGCCAGAGGGAAGGAGTCAAGTATACACAGCTGTCAAACTCTCACTGTTTCCTTGAACTGAGAAACAAGGCAAGATAGCAAGCCCTAGTCACGATGCTGCTGGTGGTGCTGGTGGTGCTGGTGGTGTACGGGAAGAAAAGTCTGGGAAGGCCATTGTATGTATGTGTGGCAGTACTTTTTTTTTTAAAGTTTTTAAAAAATTTTTGCCGGGCAGTGGTGGCGCACACCTTTAATCCTAGCACTTGGGAGGCAGAGACAGGCGGATTTCTGAGTTCAAAGCCAGCCTGGTCTATAGAGTGAGTTCCAGGACAGCCAGGGCTATACAGAAAAACCCTGTCTTGAAAAGCCAAAAAAAAAAAAAAAAAATTATGTTTTCTTTTTCCTTTGACAAATGTCATTTCCTTCACTTTCATTAAAAAAAAAAAAAAAAAACTAAAACAAAAACAAATCCACACTTTCATAGATCCTCTCCTGGTCTTTAGCACTGAATGCTTGTTGGGAACTCTTAGGATTTAAAACAGAGATGCCTGGGTCCCACCCTCAGTAATTTTGATTTAGTGGGTTGGAGTGTGGACTGCCCTGGAGATTATAATTTATAGTTTAGGCTGAGAGCCCGTACCCCGAAGGAGCGAATGCTAGCGAGGTCAGAGGAAAATGCTGCCAAGTCTGGGTATCCCCGGGAGGTCATGGGCATTTGTGTGGCTTCGGACTGGATAACTCCAGGGGACACCGTTTATGAAGGCTGTAATGTGAAGGGTGCCTCCTGGATCTGTATAAGTATGGATATATAATTTATGTATCAGAAGGTACATAATTTAAATACTAATTGCATCTGCTAACTCTAGCCCTCTGGGGAGGACAAAATGGCATTCATTATGGAGGGCACACAACATTTTAGAAAGCTTAGCTTCTATCAGCTGAGATTTTCAAAGGTGATAAAGGCCAGCATACAAACAGAAAAGAACAAAGCATCAAGAGTCGAGCATCAGGCTGGAACTGTGAGACGTGGGAACAGGGATCTGAGAGCATGAATGGGCAGCTGTGGGGAGCGGTGTGTGAGAAGACACTGACCAGACATTGGTGAGGAAAGGCTGTTCTCCGCCTTCCTTTACCCAGCACACTGCCTGGCCCACTGCAGCAGCCCAGTGACCGTGTGCTAAGTGAATAAATCAAGAACAGTCTGTTTCCATGATCAAATTGATCCATAACTACAGATCCACCATTTATTTTTGGCTCTTCTTTTGTTGTTTACTTATATTATGTTTATTTAGTTGTGTACATGTGTACACATGGCATGACACATGTGGGGAGGTCAGGGGAGTCTGTTCTTTCCTTCTACCATGTGGGTCCCAGGGATTGAATCAGGATATTGGTCTTGGTATCAAGTACCTTTATGCTCTGAGATACCTTGCTGTTCCTATTAATGTATTTTTTGAGACAGGATCTTGCTATTGTAGCCCAGGCTAGCCTCACACTGGCCATCCTTCTGCCTCAGAATCTTGAATGTTGTGCTTAGAGGAACGTACTACTATGTCCAACCTCAAACTATTAAACTGTAAACTTCTGAAACATTAGAGAATGTTGCAGACGCCTTGCTTCCTTTGAATCTGACTTCTAAACACAAGAGCAACAAAATCTCACTTAAATTTACAGAATTCGAGAGAATGGTTACAGGGCTGTTATTCAGTGTACAGCCTGGAGCTGCCTCTCTCCATCGGTCCCTTTTATCTGTTGACCCTTGTGTGTGGTGAAGGCTATCTGTTGACCCCTTCGTGTCCCTCAGTCTGGTGCTCTTGTAGGATTCCCAGATCACAGCATCTCTCTTCCCCAAACCTGTTCACGTCCTCCAGAGAGGAGCTTCTCCACCTAGTTTCTGTGAATATTGCCAGATCCCGGAGTTGGTGCCCACTCTAGGTCACGAACTTTGTCCACCAAGGTCACACACTGTCCAACCAAGGTCATCAAGGTCTCATACTTCATGAAGGGCTGAGATCCAGTCACCTTCAACTGCTACTCCAAATCTAGCCACACTGCCCCATCTCCCAATTTCTGGGAGACTGTACACCCTTTCCCCAAGCCAGTAGTCTGCATTTTCCCCCGCACACCCCCACTGTTTTGTTTGCTTCTAGCATGCTAGGCAAGGGCTCTTGCACTGAATCTTACCTAGTATACTCAAGACCCCTGCCAATGTGCTACTGGGATACTGGGTCTAGGGGACTAAAGGAAGCTGGAGGCTGGCAGGTGAAGCCCATCTCAGAAGCAATATCTTGGAGTGATCCCCAGGAGGAACCTTCTTGAAGTGGATATATAGGGTTGGGAAGGACTGTGGGGCATGAAAGGAGCCCAGGTTAGAGAATTTGAGGACCAGAGAAAAAAGGCTGGGTGGTCCCAAGCCTGTGTGGAAAGAGAGGTTAAAGGTTTATGTTTTAAAAAGATTTTTATGTCTAATTATGTGTATGTGAGTGCCTTGTGTGTAAGTATGTGCACTTGAGTTCAGGTGCCTACACAGCCCAGAGACATCAGATTCCCCAGAGTTTGATTTATAGGCAGCAGTGGGCTGCTCTGTGTGGGTGTTAAGAACTTAATCCAGGTCCTCTGTAAGAGTATCGCAGGCTCTTAACTGCTGAGCCATCTCCACAGCCTCCCAGGTATTTTTGTTAGAAGGTTTGGAGTGGGCTGCTCTTGTTTTGACTTTTTAATTAATTAATTAATTAAAATGTCAAGACAAGGTTTTTCTGTGAAGCCCTGGCTGTCCTGGAACTAGCTCTGTAGATCAGGCTGGACTCAAACTCACAGACATCCATCTGCCTCTGTCTCCCAGGTATGTGCTACCACTGGCAGGCACCACTGTCTGACTGTTTGTTTGTTTTTCTTTTTTCTTTTAAAGTAAAGACTCCCTATGTAACCCAGGCTGGCTTTGAACCGTGATCCTCCCGGTGCCGGGCTTACCCTCCTACCTGTCACAGTCTCCCTACTCCTTCTTTTCCTGTATCTATCTTTTTATTTTGTAGCCCTACCTGGCCTGGAAGTAACGCAGACCAGGCTAGCTTAATTTACAGAGATCCACCTGCCTCTGGCTCTCGAGTACTGGGATTAAAAGCATGTACCAACACACCCACCTCTCTATCTGCCTTTTTGAGAGATTTTTGTTGTTTGTATTTTGAGAGTGCTGTCTCACCTAGCTCAGGCTGGCCTCAGACTTACTATACAGCTGGGGATGATGCTGAACTCCTGAGCCTCCTGCCTCCACCTCCTCAATGTGGGGATTACAGGTATGTACCACCACACCTGGTTCCTTTTCCAGAGACTGTAGACAAACATATATTCAAGGGCTGTGCACCATTCAAATACAACTCTGCATGTAGACTGGCTTCAGGCAGCTTGATTGTGTTCTGGGTACATATAGAGGGAGGTAATTACATTTGGATCAAATGTGCTATAAAAATATAGTACAGAAACCCTGTGTTATAAACTAAGATCCTGTACTAGGCTCCAACAGACCGGACTAACAATCAAAATGGAGTCACCCACATCATCATTGTGTGTCACTAATGGGAATCTAAGTTGTTATCTGGGGTGAGGGTAGGGGGAGGGAGCTAAACTTCCTAACTAGGCCAGTTTTGATCTCAGAGTGAAGCCCATCCCTGTAACCTGAGGTTAATGGATCAGCTATTTATCTTTTGTTCTGTCTTGATAACTCTGCCTCTCAAAAGAATGTCACTCTTGAAAGTCCAATCTGCCTTTCCTTCTTTGCCTCCCACCCTGTCCAGCCCTTTTCTGGAGTGAAATCTTTCCTGATTCTAGAACCACAAAATGAAGCTACCCACAGGAGGGACAGGTGGTCCTAGAGGGCTCCCCATGGGCTTCTTCAGAGCATGGCTCTGGGCTGGGAAAGACCCCAGAGGGAATTCTCCATTTCTTGCTGTAAGCACTGAGGAGGACTCTTTAGCTGGTGAGGAGGTGACAGGAGCCAGAGAGTGTCACATAACTACCTACTAAAGTCCTTTGTCTCTTCAGGCCTAAGCTCAGCTTCCCCACTTGCACACAAGGCCTGCATGGCACTTACACTCACTAGTGCCCCCAGGAGCTCCAGACTTCTCCTCAGCCACCAGGTTAATGATATTTTTGCAATAGCAGCCTGGGCAGAGTAACACACTGAGACAATGTCCTAGGTCACACCAATCCTGCCCACACCAACAGCATGTCCCGGAGAGTGGCAGCAGACTAGAGCCTGTAGGCACAGAACAGCCAAGTGCATGAGGTATGGTTGGGCTTAAGGCTGCATTGGCCACAGCTGGGATATAGCCCCTACAGTTGGCAGGGATGAGGTGGGGTTGCTAAGTGTCAAGGTCTTGGGCTTGGGCAGGCTGTCTGTCTTTTCATTCTGGGATAGAGTTCTGCAGAGCCTTAGAACAGGAATGTCAAAACTGTTGTCTTGGGTCTCATGAAAGCCCTCAGGTCAGTGTAGGGCCTGGAATGTCATTTATTGGAACATTCATTGCTTGACTGTGATGGTTAAATATTTAGACAGATGGCATGTGGGTTATCTTTTGGACCCTTGTCACAGGCCTGACTGGAGTTCAGGGATGGTGCCATCAGGCCCAGCACATGGCACCTTTAAGCTTATTGTCTGAGAGAGTCAGATGGGAGCTGAGGAGAAATGACCAGGTTGTGAGAAGCATTGCCAAGAGCTCCAGGCCATCCCTAACTTTATGGCCCAGTGTACTCCAAACACAAGCTGCTGCAGAGTTAGGTGAATTGCTGGGATGCTGAACTTGGAAGTGGAGCCACATGAGGGACAGATCATGGGACCTTCCAGAAAGATAGAGAACCTTTGAGACTCCTTTTTGACCCATTAAGGAGAAACTAACTAATGAGGCTGTTACAGAATGAGGGGGAGGGGAAGAGGGGAGGAGGGGAGGAGGGGAGGAGGGGAGGAGGGGAGGATGCCCTATCTCCAGCTCATTCTGGTTTAACTGTGACCCAGGAGCTTCCTCCCACATCACAGGCTGCAGCTTTCTCTAGCCCATGCTTGGGGAGCTGTCTGCCTTCTGGCTGGTGGGCACAGGGTCCTCATGGCATAAGCTAAGGCACTAACTGGTCAGTGGAGCAGGTGTTGATACGTGCTTGGAATGGAAGTATGTGTCACCCGAAGGAAAAAATTCAGAAGATAATTTGAAACTTAAAGAAAAAAGTATCATAGCCAGAAGCTTTAGAGGTGGGAGATTCTTTTCAAATCTTTCCCACCTCTCAAAGCAGGATGAAGACTGTGAATTTGGCACCTGAAATTTCTCTAGCCTCTTGAGGAGCAATGTGGCTGTGTGCCTCATCCCCTCAGATTTGCCTTTCCCTGGCAGAGAATACATTTTCTGAGATGGGCTTGAGGTCATCTTTTTTCCTCTGGCTGGGAGATTCTGAAAGCATGAGGTAAGCTCTGTGGGTGAGAAGGAACATACTTTGTGGACTTACTGGGCATCCCATCCTGGAAAGGAGCTGTTATGGGCACAGTTTGCTCAGACGGGGCCTCTTGGAACAGAAGGAGGGACTCTTGGAAGGTGGCTAAGTCACTTTGGTTGTCTGGAACCCTTCTGACTAAGAAGAGGTTTTGAGCAAGGCAGAGCATTTCCAAGGGCTCAGCTGGAGGAACCCAGATTTGTGCTGCCCGTGATGGGGTAGTATGTAACAGCTATTTGAACATAGGAATCTTGTTCCCCAAACACTTTCCAGCAAGTTCTATGGAAATTGAGTAAACAGCTTGGAGGAGCTTTGAGGTTACATCTCAGTCTGGGTATACAGACAGGAGGACCGCATTGGAGAGACCAGTGGTTTGAGAAGCCCTGACTCTGGGCTTACCTTCTCCTACAGCACCTGCCACTTTCCCGAGCTCTTCCTGTTTCCTCTCCCCACTCTGAGCCACCACTTGAGTGTGTATCAGATTCTTGGAGTTACAGTAAGAAGTGACCAGATTTCAACAATGAAATGTATTCTTCTACTTCTAGGGCCATAAGCTCCCAAACAAGAGGTTCCAGAGTCTTGTTGTCCTTAGAGGCTCCAGAGAGACTCTTCCAATTTCTTCCTGCTTCTGGTAACTCCAGGAAGCTCTCAGCTTGGGACTGAGTTGGTCCATGAATAGGGAATTGGGCTTTCTCTCTTCTCATGCCTGTTTTCTGCCCAAATGCAAGGTGATCTTAAGTCTTAATTATTCTGCTTTTCCAAATAAGATCACATTCACAGGTTCTGAGACTTAGGATAGGGATGTGTATTTTGAGTTAGGCTGATGAGGTGCTTATTCACAGAGTGTTTTTGTAAGCAGGTCCTGGCTGGGTCAGGCCCTTGGACAGTACAGTATTCTCTACTCTGAATGAAGTCCTGTAGGCCTTAGTTTGGTTGTCTGCAGAAGTGGTCGGTGAACTTCAGGGTCTCCTCTTTCTAGCATTTTCCCAGTGCAGCTCCTGTTAGCCCCTTGGCATCTGTGATGATGGCTTTGGCCCACTCTAGGGTTTTACAAATATATGTACATGTACACACACAGGCATCTTATTGTAGTGTACAGTCAGCCCGGCACTTCTGAGGGTTCTACATTTGAGGGTTTAACCAATCACAGACTGAAAACAGAAACAAATTATGTCTATTCTGTGTGTAAAGTGTGTGACTGGAGATTAGAAGTGTTATTGTCCATCTAGGTGTGCCCAACCATCTGACATTGCAACACGAGGCTGGCATCTACGGCGTTCACTCTCAAGAATGGTACAGTTGAGTTAAAAACAAATTCATAAAAACACTCTTGTAACTGTTCAGTTAAGTTCATGGGTTTTGTGGGGGGCTGTTGGTTGGCAGCATCTGTGACAACATAACAGCCATCTATAGGCCAGTGCTTGCATCGGGTGTTAGGAGTGACTTGGGGGTGATCAGGAGTGCGCAGGAGGATGTGCAGGCTCTATGCAAACATTACATCTTATATAGGGGGCTAAGCACCCATGACTATGGCATCTGTAATAGGTGGGGCTCAGTGTCTGCATCTTCCCCTTGTCTAGGCGATTCTGACTCAAGCTACAGTGAGAACATCATCATTCTAGGTACACAGAGAAGTTCTGTTTCTGATAAGCTGCCCCCTCCACAGCCAGTGTCTTCAGTTTGAGAAGCTGTACGCATAGATAATGAACCAAGGAAACTGACTGATTCGGTGACATCATGTGACCTTTCCATGTCATCTAAAAATTTAAATTTCAGGATTTCTTGAAAAAGAATTGATGTGTCTGGCAGCCCCAATATACCACATTCTCAGGCCTGGGGCCAAACATAAACCACCCTGATACCTTGAGACAGGACTCACCAGCTAGCCCAAGGTCCCATTCCTCCTCAATGTGAGTGGTGAACACCCTCATTTGGATCACCTCACTAGCTGCTGTAGGGATTTTGGATTTCAATTTCTGTATGGGGGGGGGCATACACTCTACAGTCTGAGGTAATGGCTAACTTCATAGACTGCATTGGTGAGGCCATGGTACCCAGATGTATAGACCAATTGTAGTCTGGATGCTGCTGTGAAGGTTTTGTGTTTGTTTGTTTGTTTTTTACAAGGTCTCACTATGTATCCCTGGCTGTCCTAGAGCTAAATGTAGACCAGGGTGGCCTTGAACTCACAGAGATCCTCCTGCCGCTGCCTCCAGAGCACTAGAATTTAAGACATTTACCACCGTGCCACCTTGGGATTTCTTTTTAAAGACAAGGTTTATTTACTATCCTGTCTAACCTTTAGCTGACTAGGTAGATGAGACTAGCCCTTGAGCTTAATTTTCCCACTACCTTCTGAGGTTACAGGGATGTGCCACTTGCCTTAAAACAAAAACAAACAACCCACAGTACAGGGGTCAACCTTGAGCCTTGTGCATGCTAGGCAAACACTTTACCAACTAAGCTACACTGTAGCTTTTCTGTGAAAAAAATGTTAGAAGTTAACATTGAACCGAAGGATCTTGAAGGAAACAGATTACCTTCTCTAAATCAAGAGCACCCCATCCAAGTAGGTGTTAATTACCCAAGAGGGAAGGGACTGACTCTCTTGAGGAAAAGAATTTGTCAGTACTCTGTTTTTAGACAACAAATGCAACATTACCTTGTCTCTGGTCTCCTGTCACAGTAGACTGTGAACTTGTTGGCTTCCATAGTTGTATGGGCCAATTCCTTAAAATCTACCCTCCCCTACCCTCCCCTCCCCTCCCCTCCTCTTCCCTCCTTTCCTCCTCTCTCTCTTCTCTCTCCACTAGCATCACCAGTAATAAGACATTAACATCATGAACTCTTTGACATGAGAAGGACATATGACATTTTAATGGTGTCATGGACCCTGCAGGGAATAGAACAGGGCTCCAAGGTAGTCATGTGGGCTAAGCCACAGGAAGCCCCTCCATTAGACACCACACACCTCCTATTGTCTCTTCATCTCAAAAGCAGCTTGTTCTGTGACCTGCTGCCTCAGGTGGGGACAGGGGTGGGGCCTGTGAATGCTGCCTCAGAGACCCAAGCTGGGGGTCAGCCTTGCCAGTTTGGCTACACTGGAGATGAAGCCCTTAATTGAGCATTTGGGCTTTCTTGGAGATCATAGGTGACGTTTCTATCCGAGAGTGACCTAGCTGTGAACGCCCTTTCAGAAACAGGGAAAGCACATCTCTTAAAGACAATAGCAATAGTTGTAAGTTCTCACTTTCTACCATGCTTCTGGGCATTCAGAGATACAGAGATTTATTTGTGAGTGGCCAGGCTGGTGGGGAATGCAGGGATAGAGAGCTCATTCTTCCACAAAAAAAAAAAAAAAAGACCATTTTCTGATGCAGACTGGAAGCTACGCCTTCAGAGATGGAGGTGGCAGCTGAGTAATAGTATTATATTAATTATAACTAATAAATGGTTGTACTGGCTGGTTTTGTGTGTCAACTTGACACAAGCTGGAATTATCACAGAGAAAGGAGTTTCAGTTGAGAAAATGCTTCCATGAGATCCAGCAGTAAGACATTTTCTCAATTAGTGATCAAGGGCGCAGGGCCCCTTGTGAGTGGTACCATCTGTGGACTGGTAGTCTTGGGCTCTATAAGAAAGCCAGGTGAAGCAAGCCAGCCAGGAGAAGCAAGCAAGCCAGTAAGCAGCATTCCTCCATGGCCTCTGCATCAGCTCCTGGTTCCTGACTTGCTTGAGTTCCAGTCCTGACTTCCTCTGGTGATGAACAGCAACGTGGAAGTGTAAGCTGAATAAACCCTTTCCTCCCTAACTTGTTTCTTGGTCATGATGTTTGTTCAGGAATAGAAACCCTGGCTAAGACAATGGTAATCAGTCAAATGCCACCCTGGTGTTGTTAACAGTGTTTACTGAGTGTTATTATTACTACTAGGTCCTTCTAAAGTTTTGTAACTGCCTGGTGTAGCAAGCACTGTTTTCTTTATACTGTTACAATGGCAGAACAGTCACAGGAAGGAAGGACTTGATGAAGTTTACCTGGCTCCTCAATGGGAAGCACAAGCCCTGAAGTGAACAGCTGAGGACAGTGGTGGCTCCTGCCAGCAGCACAGATATCACCCACATATCCTAAGGTAGATTTTTGAACCCCAGTAGAGGGCAGGATCCAGGGTGGCTCCCAAATCATGTAGGGAAAGAAGAATGGGAGTGAGGTTGAGAGAAAGTTTATTTTACTCCAGGCCACTTTATCTATTCTGGGCACGATTCTCTGTGAGTGTCACCCTCTGCTCCAGGTAAGCCACCGGAATCCCTATACAGAACTGAACTCAAAGGGACCTGGAGATTCCTGAGTCTAGCTTGGACTTCACAGTGCTAGTTGTAGCTGCCCTGTCTTTTTTCTACCTCTTGGCTATTACCAAGACATTCTGAAATCAGAATTTTTTTTTAAAAAAGAGTGGAACTTGCAGAAGCAAGCTTTGCTATTTTCACTGTCTCTCATGCTTCACTAAACATGTGTGGCTGGGATGTAGCATGCCACATGCTTTGTGTCCTGTGGCTTGCTGACATTCCACCTGGGCCACATCAGTCCACTGGATTTTTGCTTGCATACCATGTGTCATCAAATTGCTCCAACAGGGCCGACTGCTCTTTGTCATTCCACAGTGGACCACTAGCATCCCTCAACCTCAGCATCCTGGGTGTCTGCATTCCCATGAGCATGTGCCCTCCCCACCCCCAGAGCCAGACATTAAATGCCAGGGATAGAACTTTGGCTTCTCCACTGAGGGACCAGGACACATTTGGCAAGTGGTCACAGGTCTCTGCCTACATATGGCCTGCCTGGTCCCAGAAACCGTCATAACAATACTATCTAATGACCTCTTGTAACAGTGGCAATGCCCCAGCTCATCTTGCTGTTCATTAAGGCTACCATATGTGGCCCCTGAGCTCTCGATATAAGGTTAGGATGAATGAGGGATTGAATCTTTTATTTCCTTTAAATTGAAATCATTTACATGTGAATAAATACATGCCTCCCTTAAGTGGGCTGCACAGCTCTTCAACAAAGGTGATTCTGAACTTGGGTGTGGCTGTGTTTGGGGTTGAGATACACGCTGTCATACACGTGCTCTGATATATGTCTCATACAGGGATACAGCCAGAAACAAAATGCTCGCTAGTGTGTTCTCTACCTTAAGGCTTTCGTAGGGTCAAGCACAAGTGGGGCAGGTTCATTCCCAGATCTTTGCACAGGATCACGACTGCAATGGCTTGAACAAGAACTACCCCTCATTGGTGCACGCATTTGAACACTTGGCCCCTGGAGTGGTGCAGTTTGGGAGTTTATGGAACCTTCAAGAACTGGAAGAGAAAGTTCTTCCCTAGGGGCAGGCTTTGAGTGTTCATAATCTCTCCACATTTTCAGTTCTTCCTCTCCCCTGCCCCTGCTTTGTTTGCTTTTGAAGATATATATGGTCTTTCAGCTCCATTCTCCAACTGCCCACTGCTATGCCTTGCCTGCCATTGTGGATGCTCCCTCTGGAAGTGTAAGCCAAAAACTCTCCATGAGTTGCTTTTGGTACTGTGTTTTATCACAGCAACAAAAAGTAATTAATGCAACAACCTTGGCCAGTTCACCGGCATCAGAAGGAAGAGCTGTCAAAGCAGTATCTGCCTGTGTCGGGAGGGTTTATGTGAATGACCGCCCTTGCCTTCTGGGACTCCTGGCCCAAGGTTGTCGGAAGAGAAAACAGACTCAGCAAACTCTGTTGCTCTTACTAAGCCAGAAAGTGTGACCATTGCCACGCCAGGATTCAAACCTCAGCCCACCGAGACTGTGACTTTTCCCTAGAAGTCTGGGTGCTGCCTTTCTGCTCCTGGACGACTCTGACATTTACCAGATGGTTACTGGGATGTCCTGGAATTGAGAGGTCAGCACCAGAAGCGGTCTGCTGTCCTTGGTTCTGTGCTGATGACCTGGTGACCATTCTCAGCATCTTTAGCCAGGCTGAGACTCTAGTATTTAGCCAGCATGACTCTAGTATTAAAAATAACCAAGAATGACAAGAGCTGGGCTTCTACAGTCAAAAGGACAACAGATGTTTCTCATTTTGTCTTCTTTTTCTTAATTCTCTAGACACGGATTAAATATAAAGAAGTACTTCCTGACCAAAGATTTGGACAATACTGGGAAGGTCATTCAATGGTGAAACTTACTGTCCAGAGAATTCTTTTACAGGTCTCTTTTTTAAATTTAAAAAATTCTTTGACAGTGTAATACATGTATGTAATAAATTTCAGGCATTTTAAACTCCCTCTACACTCTCCTCTCTCCCCCTTCACCCACTGAAACACTTCTTCCCAATAATCCTTGCTCCTACTTTGTGTGTGTGCACGCATGTGTGCAAGCGAGCGTGTGGTCCAGAGTGTAAATAGGGTTGTGTTCATGAACATGTGTAGGAGGTTAGCGACTGGGACCTGGGCAGTACCATGAAGAGAGTGACAACCCTTCTCCCAGCCACCATTAGCAGTTAAGAGTCTCTCATGAGCTCTTCCCTCTTCCAAGATAAAATGTCAAGTGGTCCAGTCTTGTGTAGGTAACCATGGTTGCAGTGAGTTCATGAGTGTATTTACTGTGCAATATCCAGAAGACAATATTTCACTGCACTCCTTTCCAACCTCTGGTTCTTAGGATCTTCCTGTTCCCTCTTCTGTATGCATCGTCCCTTGAGCTTCCCCCTTTGTGTGTGTGTGTACATGTATGTGTGTGATATGCCCAAATGAGGGCTGAGCATTCCATCATCATTCAGTTTCTATACTTTGACCAGTTGTGAGTCTCTGTGTGAATCACTGTCTACTGTAAAAAGAAGTATCTTTGATAAGAGCTGCACTAATCTATGGGTACTAAGGTAAATATTTAGAAAGTGATTTGGAGACTCCAGAGATGGCCCAGTGTTTAAGAGTACTTGCTGCTCTTGCAGAAGGACTGGGTTTGTTTCCCAGTACTCATTTGGTAGCTCACAGCCATCTGATGTCTCTTTCTGACCTCTGAGGGGAACAGGCATACACATGGTACACACACACACACACACACACACACATATTTTGCAGGTAAACCACCTACACACATAAAACAAAATAAATGTTAAAGACCTGTTTTAGAAGACAAGTTGATACCATGTTTATTTAGTAAAATAACAGGAGTAGGCTCTCCCCAGGCCTATGGTCTCTTAGGTACAGGTGCTTAACTACACCAATACCTAGCTTGAGTTTCCTCCTAGAATGGGCCTCAGGTCCAAACAGCAAACAGGTGGCTGCCCCCATAACATTCATACCACTATTGGCCCAACAGGTCCGTCTTACTAGGCCAGTCATTTCTGTAGTTGGCGGACTCACAGCTGGGTGAGACTGTTGCTAGCTTTTCTCTCCCCGTATCCCCTGTAGCACCTGCTAGCACTGTGAAAACTATCCAAGAGAAAAAAGACTTCCAGGCCAACTTCAGCTTGATTTCTTCAAGCCATGAGAGCAGAGTGTGTGGTGTCTTCAGCCATGGGCTCTCGTCATGAAGTTCTGGTGGGCAAACAAGAGCAGTGACAATTGCCAGTCTTCATTTGGGGACTCTGACCAACAACTGGCACCTAGATTTTTTTTTAATAACCTATGGTTTCTGTGAGAGCATTATCCATTCAAACTTTTTAAAATTATATTTTTAATAAGCCTATGAGTAGGTTTCCACATGCCTTTTCATAATCCTTACTGTTAGTTCTCCCTAAAAGTCTCTTAATTGTACAGCTCTCAATGGTAAAGTCCACAAATGTTCCTTAAGGAAGACAGACAAACACAAGGAGAGAAAATACATTGTACTCAAAGAATCTTCACCAAAGAGTTACTGCGTCCTTTTTTTTTGGTTTTTTGAGACTACTGCTGTGTTCTTTTTTAGCCCTTTTTCTTTTCTCTGCTCTTAAGAATGTTTTGTTTGCTGTAATTACCACTGTAGATTTGTAGATTTAGGAGGGTTATAGATGGGGGTGGGGGGTGAGGGCGAATTCAGATCCTCCCTAGGGACCAAAGGAGTGATTGAAATGACAGCTTCTCAAATGGTCTAAGGCTACAGACCGCAGTTTTCAAATCTCCAATCCAACACTGATCCATGTAGCTTACTCCATGTCGTGTGCTGTGGGGGCTCAATGTCACTCCACATGGGTAGTGTTGGGTCTACTAGACACCATTGTGTCTAGTGGCTAGGCCATCATTGTAATGTCACATTACATGTCTAAATACAGTGTCCAAAAGTTGACTTGTCTTTAAAGTCTTTCTTCCTGGTAACACAGGTCTGCTTTAGGGCTCATGAACTCTATGGCCCTGCCTACCATTCATTTTGAGCTATGGAGATATTTTTATGGGGAGAAAAATCAGAAGAAGAAAAAAATATTCCATAGCATGTAAATAAATCATCTATGAAATTTCAAATTTATGAGATTCAATTTAAAAGGTTTTGTGAAAGCGTGGCTCCTCTAGTCTATGGCCCATGCTTTACTTCTCAGAGCATCAGGGCAGAGGCCAGCACACGCAGAGGCAGTTACCCTCTGGCTCTCCAGCAGCAGGTCACAACTTTCCTAATGGTATGATCCTATAATACATTTCCTTGTGGGAGTAGTGACCCCCAACCATAAAATGATTTTATTGCTACTTCGTGACTGTAATTTTGCAATTGTTATGACTCGTAATGTAAATGTCTGCATACTTTCATGGTGGTGACCCTATTTAAAAAAGCTGTTTAACCTTTAAAGGGGTTGAGACCCACAGGTTGAGAAACCAGTGCTTTACAGGCCAATTTATGGAGTTCTGGTGCCTGTTGGTGGATCCCAGTTTTGCCTCTCAGAATCCCTGAGAGAACTCTGAATACCACACAGCTACTCAGGACTACCTTCACTCTGTCTGGCCCAGGGTAATTCCAGAGGCCAGGGCCTTAGGGAAGCAAGCAACTGTGCCAGAGGCTTGGGGTCAGCCTCCTTTGGACAAAGCTTGGTGTTCTGGGCTGCTCCAGATGTGGTTCCTTAAGCCTAGCCTAGCACGGTCACCCTGCAGGATGCTAAGGGTTTCCCTCTGCCCCCTAACTCAGTCCTCTGCCACTCCTCCTCAGCCATGGCTTCTTAGAATCCTTGGCAGCTGGAGGGGGGCAACAGGCCCTGTGGCCTGTGGGCTGGACCGGGCAGGAACGCCCCGTCTCGGCCTCACAACTCTCCCACTCTTGGTTCTGTTTCTGGCACTAGCACTGTGGTCCTGAGCCAGCTGCACACAGCGCCTGAGCAGGCTCTGAGCAGAGCTGGGAAGAGTGAGCGGAAAGTGTTGGTGCAGCAGGCATTTTCAGTCCCTCTGTTGTCCTCAACTCCCCTCTCACTCTCCATCTTTAGCTTTCTGACTCCTTCCCTCCGCACTGGTCTCTTCTCTACTATGTTTCTTCCCGCCCTCACGTCCTCACCTGCCTTTTCTTTTTCCCTGGCACCCCCCACTCTGAGTTTTCTAGAAAGCAGAGGCCCCCTGCTTAGGCAGAGCTGAGCTTACTGGCAGGCCCCTTTACAAGCAAGGAGGCCTTGGAACTGGAGAATGTGCTAAGAGGTCACTAGGCGGACAGGAACTCAGGCCTGCCCTCAGGGAGCTCCTTCTAGGGGCAGCCAGACAAGCCGCTTTTGTGTGAGCAAGGTTAGGTCAGCTCTAATTCTTAGTGAATAAAGAATAATCGAGTAGATTTTGTGGGGTCCAGTGTGATGTTTAGACAGAGGCAGATTTGTGGGATGTTTATATCAAATCAATTTGCATAATTATTGTCTCATATTTATGTTGTTTTTAAATACTGAGAACATTTCAAATGTAGTCTTTCAGTGATTTTTAAGACACACAATACTTAGTGTTAAGCGTGACGGCCACAAGGAACAGTAGATCTTGGATTTATTGCTTGTGTGTTCCTGGACCTTTGTATATTGGCTGTCCCACCGTCACACCCCATTCCCTGTACCATGCTCCTCTGTGAGTAAGTACCATTTCATTTGCTGCTACATGTTCTGTTTTTCCCCCAGATTCTGCATCACGAGTGAAATTAGACGGCTTTGCTGTTCTGAACTTACTTGTCCTTGGGTATTGAAGTAGCAAATGACAGGATCTCTTTTTTATTATTTACTTATCTTTAACTATTTATTTATTTAAATGTATGTGTGTGTGTGTGTGCCCCTGTTTGTCTGTATATGCACCGTGGGTGGGCACGTGCCCTTGGAAGCCTTAGGAAGCTAGAAGACGGTATTGAACTTGTTGAAACTGGAATTATAGGCAGTTGTAAGCTGCCTTAGTGGCTGCTGGGTCCTGAACCAGGGTCCTTTGCAAGGACAACCAAGTGTTCTTAACCACTGAGCCATCTCTCCAGCCTCAGGCTCTCCCTTTTAAAGGCCAACTAGTATTTTGTTGTGTAAGTAGCCCCTTGTCCCCATTTCCACAAGGAACCTAAGCTGGCTCCGTACTGTCTGTGGGGAGCAGTGCTGCGGTGAACAGGAAGTGCTGGTTTCAATCAGTTGGAGGTCTACCCTGAAGTGAGACTCTACATCTATCACATGATGGTTCTACTTTGAGCTTTTGGAGGAACTTCCACACTGTTCTCCATCTCCCTCATTTTCATCCCTACCCCCAGAGCCAGAGGCATCTGAGCAGTACCCTAAAGAGTTGATCTTGAGCTAAAGGCGTTATCTGTCATTTCAGTTGTCAGCACCATGAATACCTAGCTCTGTGGAAGTCAGGTAATCATCTGAGAAGGAAGTAAAAAACTCAGCAGGGGGGCATGGGCCAAGTCACCTTCAAGGGGAGAGTGTGCCCCAGAAAATGGAAGCGCAGGTGCATGCAGGAGCCCTTGGACATGACCCTTTTAGACCCATGGATGCTACCCAAGCTAAAACCCATAGGAAGGTCTAAGAGAGAAAGGCTATGGTCTGATTTACAGTTTTGGAAGCTTACTGTGGGTACCCAAGAGAGTTGACCTGCTGTGCTACATCTACAGCAGGAAAGCCACTCTAACCTGGAGGGCTGAGATCTAAAAGAGAGATGAAGGGAGAGGGCAGAGAGGAAGTAGATGCTCTGAGTGAGATTAAGGACTCAGGGGCTAGGAGGGAGGCATGAGGGAAAGGCAGGAGTGCAGGATGGCATGATTCTTCTGTACAGTCAGTTCTCGGATTGATACTGTTAGTCAGCTCCGCTGCCCATCAGACTACCCCACCATCTCTATGGTTTTCATCAGCATGCTTTGATTTACATCCAGGAGACTGGTCTGGCTGTAGGAGGGTGAGCTTGAGAGAGTTGACATGACTTCTCTGGGCCAGGGCTCAAGGCGGCTTCGTTGTGTTCATTCTATATAGCTTTATTCTAGGGCCTTGAACTCTGGCCATCACATGAGCTGCAATGCAGGTCCCTTTGATTCAGGCTTTGTGGGTGCTCCTGCAAGACTGGGATGTTCTTCTTAGCACTGGGCACAGACTCATGGCAGAGAAAAGTTTCAGGGTGCATGCCACACAATCATTGTTAACATAGCTTGAGTCACCTCAGGTACAAGGCAAGTGCAAGGCCATCAGAGGAGATAGGAGATAAGGTAACCAAGGAATAGGGCTGGGGCCAATCTTCTCTGGCTATCAGATGAGGTTTCTTGCTCCCCCTGAACCAACAAAGGTCATTTATGTGACATTTTTTAAAGGGAGCCTGTACACATAAGTGAGGTTACCAGAAGTAGGTAGGGTGGTGGCTACAGATATTTTGGTCCATCTGTTTGTGCTGCCTGGATACAGAGAATGGAGCCTTAATGCTTACAGTTCTGGAGGTGGGGATGACTGAGCTGGAGGGTAAGACCTGGCAAGGGCAGGTGAGACCATGTCAGAAGGAAGGCATCCTGTGAGGAGAGCTCAAGAATGACATCACAGACTCTAGAGCTTTCAGGTTGGTCATTAGTCCAGTCCCAAGGGTAGAGACTCGTGATAAACACCTCACATGTGCCAGTCCCCCATCCCTGCTGCTCTGGGGATTCCATCTCCAATACATGCTTATTAAGGGTTCTAAGAAATGCCTGTTGCATGTCTGCTCTCTAACAGACCAGGGATATCTTCCTGTGAAGGAAGAATGACGTTAGCATCAGAACCTGACTTGCTTTCTGTCTTAGATAGGGTTTTACTGCTGTGAACAGACACCATGGCCAAGGCAACTCGTATAAAGGACATTTAATTGGGGCTGGCTTACAGGTTCAGAAGTTTAGTCCATTATCATCAAGGCAGCATCCAGGCAGGCATGGTGCAGGAGGAGCTGAGAGTTCTACATCTTCAACTGAAGGCTGCCAGCAGAATACTGACTCCCAGGCAGCTAAAACAAGGGTATTAAAGCCCACACCCACACGGCCACACTCCAACAAGGCCACACCTCTCAACAGTACCACCTCCTGGGCCAAGCATATACAAACCATCACACCTTCTGACATAGAAAACAAGAGTCCAGTGTCCTAAGGAAAAATCATGCTATCAGATGGGACTCCCACTGTGATTTCAAAATTAACCAACATGTAAATTTTATTACTCTGGAACTAACGTCAGCTCAAACAGAGACTTAAAATGGGGCCTTAACCATCCAAGCCTTTATTAACCAATTTGTTACTTTTAGAGGCAGGCAATCTATGGCAGGATCCAAGCTCGTTACAACTTTTTAGTCTACTGTCTGCCATAAGTGACTTCTAGTTTTGAGGTATCTTCATATTCTAATGTAGCTGCTGGAGCTCCGGCCATCATATGAGCTCCAGGAGTTTCCTGCAGGTCTCCTTGATTCAGGCTTTGTAGGTGCTCCTGCAAGACTGAGGTGCTCTTACTAGACATATGCTCACACCTAGCTCTGAGAAAGACTGGGGAATGTGGCTTTAGTTGGATGCAGTGCTTCCCCAAGCAAATTGGGCTTCTGTTATTCCTATGGCTTAGGCATGGCCTGAGAGTATCTGGAAGTTCTGTCTCCAGTGTGGCAATGGTGGGGCGGTGGGACTTGTACTAGGTTCTACTGGGACCTAGTAGAAGGCTATTGTGGGTGAAAGGTTGGTGTTGAGGGTGGGTTAATATCGGCCTCTGGGAGTGGATTAGTTCTCAGAGCTTAAGCTGTTGGAAGCATATTCAGCTCTTCCTGTCTTGACATGTGGTCTCTCATGCATGTTTATTGTGATGCCAGGACATTCATCCCTAGAGCCACACAGATGCCAGCAGCATGTTCATAAGCCTATAAGACCGAGTTAATGAACCTGCTTTCCGTCTAGAGTACCCTGCTTCAGGTATATTGTTACTGCATCAGAAAGCCAATTACTAGAGTTACCAAGCTACAGAGGGAACGTAAATATTGAGGAGAGGCTGGGGTTCTTCCTCTTCCTTTCCTTCCCACACAAAGAATCAGTGCAATATTATACGCAGCAAGGGTTTTGTACTAGCCTAAGACCCCGGGCTTAAGTCTCATCTTTTCTGGTACTCACTGCACCATTTAAGCAGAATCAATAACCTCCCTGAGCCTTCTGATGTCTCTTCTGAAAAATGGACTGTTGGTTGTAGTTACCTTCCCATGGTAACAGTGATCATATGGGACCATGAATCCTATAAATTATAACATACAGGACTGGAATTTAAACTTTGAAAAACTAGCAAGATTGAAAACAGAGAAAACCTGTTTAGCCTAGAAGGGACCACTGCATGGGTGGGTGGCTTCTACCTAGACAGCTGTCCTGCCCCCCAAATCTGTGGTTCTTTTTAGATTTGTGTGGCTGGAGCATGGCAGCTGGCAGGGCCCAGAGTGAGGATGGAGCTCGCCCCTCTGAAGTGGAGCGTATGTTAGTAAACTTCCTGTTGATGTGACAGAAACACATTAGAAGATCAAGTTATAAAGAAGAAAGGTTGGGTTTGCATAACACTCTCAGGGCCTTCGGTTCATGGTCTCTTGGTCCTATTGCTCTGAGTGTGTAGTACTACAAACACATCATGGTGGGAACATGTGACCAAAAATGTCTGTGGGCTACCTGGAAGTGAAAAGGAGGGAGGCCCTAATCTCCCTTGTAAGGACACACTCCAGTAGCCTACCCTCTTTCTCTTAGACCCTTCCAATTAAAAGATCCACCTTTAGTGCCTAGGCTGGGTACCAAGCCTTTAGTACACAGGCCTTTGTAAGAGATGTTTCAGATCTAAACTGTACCAGTGCTCTTCTCTGTTGGAGACAGTGTATGCTTTTTAGGAATGCTTCCCCATGGATGCCCCTTTGATCCAGTGGTTCTTGCCCATTCCAGTCCATTCTCTGCTCAACCAACAATTACTGCTCAGCCCTCTGGTCTCCATCTTGTTGCTGCTCATGGTTTGTTACAGGTGTGGCCTTAATTGGCCCGAGTACAGCAGGGTACTAATCCCTATGGTTGCTCTTTGGTGTCAACTGGGGTCACCTGAATGTTCTCTTGGACTGGGCCTTATGGATGCTTAGCCTACATGGTTTGCAGGGATTCTGGGAGATCAGCTGAACCACGTACAAACCTACTTAGCATGCTTTCTCTGTGTGGCAAAGAAGCTGGGCTCTGTGCAGGAATGCCCCCAAAGCCAAAGAGAACAAAACAAAAAAAGAGGACCTTGCTAGATAGATGTGTTATACTTCTGTGGAATCAGGGCCCCATGAGCAGACTTCCCTCTCTATGGGGAGGCTCATCTTCAGGGAATGAGGAGAACCACAGTAATACCGCAGACACCTGCTGCTGCATCTGACCTGGCTATGTGCTGAAACCACTCTAAGAATGAAACCACTGAGGCCAAGTGTGACCCCAGAGACTTCTGTGGTTGGTGACCTGAAATTTGGTCTGGGGATCCTGCTACCAGGAAGCTCCTGGGGTTATTTGAATGTGTAGTCATGGTTGAGAGCTTTTGCTTAACCCAACTGTGAATAAAAGTTGAACCCTTAAAACCCAGGGAAGGCAAGAAGACAAGGCTGGGTCCAAGGGGCCTGGGAGGTGACTGGCTTCCACCTTTAGTTCTCCACTGCTATAACAAATACCTTAAAGGATGGATTTAATAAGAGAAGGCATTACATGAGCTCACAGGCTTGGGGGAGTCCCACTGCTTTGGCCCTCAGAAGGGTGTGTCAGATGACAATGGCAGGCAGTATGTGGTAGAGACATCTGGTTTTCTTATGACCAGGAAGCCAAAGAGAAAGAAGGAGAAGAAGCCAAGGACTCAAGCCCTCTCTCCCCCCTATAGGCATACCCTAAATGACATAAAGACTTCTTATTAGACCTCCCTCCTAATGGCTGTCCACCTCCCAGCACTGCTACCCAAGAACTAAGACTTTGACACACAGAACAGTCCTCTGGGCAGTATTGAAGGTCCAGGCCATAGCAACTCCTTCCCCAGGTTGGCATGGTCCCCATGAGACTGTTGCAGTTAAGTGCACAGTTTATAAAACCACCCATAGACATCCTTGGTCTCAGGCTTTGGTCCTAATTGGGCCAGTTTCCCCTATTGCCTCTACTAGAAATTAACTTGCTATAATTAACCCGATTAAGATTGTATAAATTCTCACCAAAGGGCCATCAGTCCCCTTTGTTTGGGGTTAACCAGCCTGTCCACAGTTAGAATACCTTTCCTTCAAATCGGTGCCTGAAAGAAGGTTCCCCACCCCTCATTTCAGAAGCATGCTCATGACTATTCATGGTTCTGGCTTCTGGCTTCACACATTAGAAAACACAATTTATTCTTTAGGCTCTTAAGTTTCTTTCACGGTAGAGAAAGCAGTCCTGTCTTTCTGGATAATTTATTTCGGGTGCTAGTCTATTTTCTGGAAGGGATCGTTCCATTAAGACACTGAGCACATTTCAAGAGAAGAGTGGAGCTGAGAAACGCTCCACGCGATGTGCCCGCCCACCCGAGGGCTGCACCCAGGCAGTGAGGCTGGAGGGGGAGATGGTTATTAGGGAGAGCATGTATGATGAGAATCAGTGAGGTGATACCCTGTGAAATGCATAGGGGTCACAGCAAGGCAGCAGAGGAGGCTGGGTGTGCATAGCACACAGCTGGAACCTGAGGTACTGAAAAACAAACTGAGGAGATATCAGAACCTGGTCTAACCTGCTAATGGAGCACAGAAGAGAACGTTCCCACTGCTGCCTCTCTCATGTCCATCTGCCTCCAGCATTCCCATCCACATAGTTCTTCTCCACCCGCCATCTACCCTGTGAACTCGGTGGCCTTCAGCTCCATTCCTGCCCTCTGTGCTCTGCTGGCTGCCAGGATTGCTGGGGGTAGCACAGACATAGCAGCAAGCTGCCTTCCATGGAGAGTCTGTCCATTGGAGGTGCTGGAGAAGAACTAGAAGCCAGCAGGCTCGAGGAGAGGCTCTTGTCTTTTCTGTTGTTAAAGAGGAGCCAGGAGGACAGTGTGCAGGGCTCTACCAGACCAGCTCCCTGGCCCAGCAGCCCATGGCAGGGCCTTTCCCTTTTCTCTGTGGCTCCTCCAGTGGCAGAAGAGCTTATGGCTCCCTGAAGTTATTAGTTTTTTGTTTGACTTATGCGTATGTGTGTGCATCTGCATGAGTTTATAGGCACCATGTATATGCAGTTACCTGAGGAGACCAGAAGAGGGCATTGCATCCCCCTGGAATTGACTTACAGGCAGTTGTGAGTGGCCTGGTATTGATGCTGGCACCTGAACTAGAGTCCTCTGAGTGAGCTGTACTAGATCTTAACCACTGAGTCCTCACTCTAACAGATGTTAATCCTTTCTGCAGATCTTTCATGGCCTTTCCTTTTCCCTGTGAGCCCTATCAGCCATTCCAATACTGCTGTTCCTGTTTAGTGACAGGAACACAGTCTAAGGTACTCTGTGCCTGCCTGAAACAGCCGACAGCATCAGATCCCATGTAACCGTGCTCGCCATCCCTGCACACACACCCTGAGATACAGTTTAATTTATTAATTATGCACAGTAAGGAATAGGGTCAGTAATAGAATAGCACAACTATAAAATACATACAGTCATAAAAGTTGTTTAGAACTTAAACATGATACACTACTTCATTCTGGACCTTTCTGTTTAATATTTTCAGACTGCCATTGACCGCAAGCAACTGAAACTGCCAAAAGTAAAACCACAGATAAGGGAAGGACTATTGTATACTGGTGACCAGTTCCCTGCATTCAATTCCTTACTTATGTTTGAACTAACAGAGGAGGCCCCTATTTCTCCAACTGAACAGAGGCAGAGTTGTGTGAAGATTTGTGTCTCTCTCAGAAGATAAATGACATATAAGCACAGCTGTGCTATTCCTTTGCAATTTTCTCTTCATCACAACACATGCCCTTAGCCTTCAACTAAAGCCCCGTCTCCTGTTGTTCAGGGCTGTCTCAACCCTGGCCACAGCCCCTTTGGCACATTTCCTTTGGCCTCTCCCTGTGCCTGGTGGTTTCCACAACTGGAGACATGTTTCCAGCTTTGGTCAATCCAGAACACGAATGGTAGGGCTCTAAGCTTCTGACATCCCTATCCCAGTCTTCAGAGGTCTAACTTGCTGCCTTAGGCTGCTCAGTTTGCTTGAACAGCCAGCATCCCACTTCTCACAGCTCTGCAAGCTAAACTTCCAAAGTCAAGATGTTTCCTCACAGCTGGACTGGGTACCATGAGTCTGTAACGCCAGCACCCCTACGGGAAGATGAGAATTGGACTGGAGAATGCCTGGAACTTGGACCAGCTAACCTGTCTTAGATAGCAGTGAGCAACAAAGCACATGTCTAAAAGGTGAGGACAGACACCTGAGGTTGTTCTCTAACTGTCACATGTGTACTAAACAGAAAGAGAGTCCTCATTAGGAAGTAGCAAAAAGGGTCACAGAAGAGCTGAGAGATGGGTCACTAGGTGATGTGCTCTTTAGATCACAGTGGAAGGACCTGAGTCTGAATCCCCCAAACCTACAGAAAGTTGGTGTGCTGGCTGGCTAGTTTTTTACCAACCTGACTCCAAGCTAGAGTCTTTTAAGAAGAGGGAAACTCAGTTGAGAAAATGCCTCCATAAGATCAGACTACAAGACAGGAGGAGGCAGCACACACCTTTAATCTCAGCACTGGCGAGGCAGAGGTCTCTGTGAGTTCGAGACCAGCCTGGTCTACAGAGCTAGTTCCAGGGCAGCCAGGGATATACAAGGAAAAAAACCCTATCTCAAAAACAAACAAACAAACAAAACAACAACAAAAAGATCAGGCTGCAGTTGGCCAGGTATGGTGGCATGTACCTTAAATTCCAGCACTTAGAGGCAGAGGCAGGAAGCCAGCGGGCCTGCTGAAATGTGGAGCTAAGCAACATGCATATGGGTTCATGTGTGCTCTCTCTCTCTCTCTCTCTCCCTCTTTGAAACAAGGTCAGTGCCTTGTTTGTTTGTCTCTGGCCCTTGCTATATTTATTACATAAACCTGCAGAAAGTTGCACTGTGGACTTCCCAGCTTGTCTTACAGAGAGCTTCCCAAGGCTCCTTACTCTGCCATCCCCACACTTGCTTCCACATGGTTTCTGGTCTCTGGCAACATCTCCAGGCATGGTGTCCACCTCATCATTAGCCACTGATTTCCAGTTCTTGACCAGAACCTGGTGCTCTGTATGTTTCCCGCTCAGTAACCCTTATACATCATGTTCACTTCAGGGCTCCAACTTCCAGAAGCCTCCCTGCCCACCAGATGCTCATTGTCTAACTCCCCTGGGATAGCTGATGGCAGGGAGGGGGATGAGGAACCCAGGTCTGGAAAAAGGAAAGTGAACTGGGGGCTTCCTGTAGAGCTTCCTCCAATGGAAGGAAGCACTGTATCACTTCCCTCAGCCCCCAGTACTGCCTGACACAAGGAGTTCAAGGCAGGAAGTTTGGGAATACAACCCCAGAGACACTCATAGGAGAGAAGCAGAAAAGGGGGGTTAGAAGCAGGCAGAGGTTCAGCTGTTGCTGTGGGTGACATGAGCTTCATATGACAGAAACATCCTTGGAGAAGGTGCAAATCACCTACCTTAGAGTCATCCCTGAGAAAGCCAGGGCATCAGTGTTAGTCAGGGTTCACTAGAAGAAAAGAATTGGCCGGGTGAGTAGGCATTACCAAGGCATCTATTCAATTAGCTTAAGTGATAGTGGGTGGGTAGTTGCAATGGCTAGACTTCACACTGGAGCGGTTGAGAACCCAGTAGCTGGACAGTACATGAGGTTAGATGCCTCAGCAGTTCCAATGATTCTAACATAGAATGGTTTCTGGAGAGTCACTGTTGAGAGCCTGAAGAAGCTAGAGTCTCATGTTTGCTGAGGTTGGCAGCAACAGCAGCAGCAATAGCAGCAACATAGATGCATTCACCAGCAAGAAGCAAAGGCTGGCAGACAGTACCACCCACACACCACACCACACCCCCCCCCCCAACCTCTCTTAGGACCTTTTAATTTCTGGATTGCTGTGAGAAGGTGCTGCACTCTGGGGAGGGGTGTCTTTCCCCTCAGTTAATCCTTCCTAGAAGTGCCCCCACAAACCCTTCCCCAAAGGTATATACCCAATCAGACGGACAGTCAAGATTATCCATTACACCAACACCTTTGCAGTCATCAGCTGGGGATTCCTTTTGGGAGAAATATGTTTTAGTATTCCTAATCTGAAGCTTGCAGACAGTCTTCTATGGTGTGAGGAGAAAGCCCTAGGGAAAGGCAGCTGCAACTTGGCAGGAACTCGTGAAATGGCAGAATGGATGGAGAGAAGTGAGCTCCAAGAACCTCTACCACTGATCTCGAATGCGCTGTGATGTCTGGAGATGAAGCATCTATTTTATGACTGTGAGTGATAAGCAAGAAGACAATAACCAACACACAGAAGTTGGTGGTACAGGGTTGATGGGAGGGGTGGAGGAATCCATGGTTCTTAGTGTCACTGGCTGCTACACTTAAACTGAGCTAGCATTCCTAGTGCATGAAATAACTTGTAATTCTCCAAGCCACTGTTACTGTGGTGTCCTATTACTTGTTGTTAAGTGAATTCTGCTGGAAACAGCTATGGAATGAAGAGTTGGAAAGTCAGCCCAAGCAGCTTAGCAGACACCGACACCCAGTCTCAGTGCTTGCTTCAAGGGAAATTGAGATGAGATTGTAAGTAAATGCTTGTTAACAGACAGGCGAACAGGTAGCAGGCTAGGTACCACCAGTAAAGGGAGCACCAATTTCTATGTGTTGAGAGACTCAGTTCTTATCCCTTTGGCTAACGACCATGTACTTTGAGTCTCCTTTGGTCATCTGATCTCACATTAAGACATCATCTGACGTTAATTGTTGGTTTCTCAGATCCTCTGCTATTCTGCAATGGCTCAAAGGTCACTAATAAAGTCTTTTGGCCAATTTATTAATAGTCACAGCTATTTTTACTTCTGCTTCTTGCAGCGCAGTCTGTGTAGTACTGGAAGCATAGGGACACTGTCTTCCTTCCGTGTCTTTTGTAGAAGCTGGGTGGGGGACAGGGTTATACAGGACATCTTGGCATCATCAGGATAAGTAGTTTTGGGGCTAGGCACAACTGCAAATTGCCTCCTTGTCAAGATCCCTTTGTTGCAAGTGTGAGAAATCCAATTCAAGCACACAGGGAATGCGTTGGCTCCTTCATGAAGAGCTGGTTCTGGGCTTCGGTGGGGCACACACTGTCTCTGCTCTGTGCTCCTCCCCTTTGCTCTTGGTTTCTTTCCACTTCCCTCTCGTGTTCTGTTTTCTCCTTCTCATGGGCACACACACACAAATCTCGTCCTACCCTGTTTCTGTTTACCTTTATTCTGCTCTAGTCCCATGCCATGCAAAATGGCAGCCAGGTTCCTGGTTGTCTCCACGTTTTCTGTGTAGCATTTTCAGATCCTCTAGCAACCTCACAAGGTCCCTGGTTGGGCTTCCCTGAGTCAATCACAGTGACCAAGAAGACAGAAGATTCTGATTGGTTGGTGAGTTGGTCATGAGAAAGATAGTTCCTAGGAAGGAGTCGTGGAAGGAGGAACATCCAGAGCTGTCAACAGAAGACAGCTAGGGATGCATGCTGGGCAGACATGTGGAGTGGCTGCTGCCACCACACCATCTCAGATCCACAGATCCAAACTTGACAGCTAGAAGTCCTGCCCCCAAAGCAACCATCAGGTTTAACCCTCTGACCCCTCTGTGATGTTGAGGAAAGGGGCAAACATGCTCACTCCTACGTGTAGGATCTGGGTTGAGACTATCTCGGAGACAAGGACTGGGCACAGGCTCTTTGAGAGACACACCCAGGGCATGGGGCTGAATTAGTGAAACGGAACGTAGGAGCATTGATAAAGGGGGTGTGTTAATGAAATCAGGAAATAGGACTCAGGTACCCTTTCCCCAGACCTTCTGAGAAGTGATGCCAAGCTGTATCATTCCAAACCAGGTGTGGTAGCAGACACCTATAATCAGGAAGAGTTCAAGGCCAACATGGGCTGCTTGGAGGCTATCCCAGGAGTCATTTGTGGCTCATCTGGCTTGGACCCAGTGTGAAGGGGAACACAGAGACTACTCTCAGATAGAGGGATGCAGTAGTTGAAGAGGCAGCTGTGGGCAAAGCCTGGCCTGGCCTCTGAATTTATAAAGGATTCCAGAGCTGGCCTAGGCCCCAAGGCCTTCTGCAGTCACCCGCTAATTGCTATCTCTGCATTTGGCTCAACCCTCACCAGAGGAGCACAATGCAGCCCCAAAGGCTCCAGGGCTTTTACACCTTACAGGTTCTGGCTACTCAGACTGGACTGATTGATATGTTAAACAGAAAGGTTTTTTTTTTCAGAACTGTGGATTCTAAATGTTTCATCTGAAACTCCTACCTGAATCCTGCTGAGAATTTCTTGCTAAGTTGCTTATTCACTGGCCCTAATAAGAGAGCTTGGCAGTTCCCTGGGATAGTTAAAACCTTTAAGACTCTTCAGAAATAGAGACAGGGTGAGGGAGACCAGAGCCTGGTGCACTGGAATATTCTTCAGATCAACTTTTGCCTGTGGAACTCATGATAGAGAAGCATTTCCTGTTATAAATGGAAGCCTGGCCATGATGGGGCCACTTTCCCAGCCCCCAATAAACAGCCAACAGCCTCCTATGAAAGCCAGCTTCTTCATTTTCTCAGATGTCAAAGGTAGATAACTTTTCACAGGCATGAATGCTTCCAAACATTGGTTCTTGCAAATCAAGGACTGGCAAGAGCTTTGGCTTTTTTTGCTCTCAAGGGGGCGGAGCAGAAACCTTGGTACAGGATGACCAGGACAAATAGTTGAGCTCAGATGTATATTGACCTGGCAAAAACGATGATTGCAGCTTTCCACTCACTGCAGAGGTATCCCTGATGCAGCTGTGTGGCCGTGGGCAAGTCAATTACCCTTTCTGGGATCCAGGTGTTTGCTTAGAACGTGAGGGTTAATCAAGAGGTTGACTTGAGGTCCTGATGCTGCTGCCCTGTCTTCTCTATGGTCAACTACACAGGGTGTTCTTCAGTGATGTCATCTTCCCTGGAATTCTTAACACAGCCATCCAGGAAGTCATTTGTGGAGCAATGGGAGCTGGCAGGAGAATTGAAATCTACATGTCATCCTTTAGCCCTAAATTGTCCTCTGTGAACACACAGGGGGCTATAAACTATGCCCACCAGTCAAATCTGGGCCTCTGCTTGTTCGTGTCAATAAAGTTTTATTGGGATAGTCAGGTTACATTTCCGTGCTGCATGAATGCTCCTTTTGAGCTGAAGTGGCAGAGGGGGATAGTGGTTGGTGTGGAGACCCTTCTCTCTGGCCTGAAGAGGCTGGATATTCCCTGCCAGATCCTTTATAAGGAAAGTTTGCCACCCTGGATATAAATCTCTCTCCTTGGCTCCAGCCTTTCCTTCAGGCCACAATGAGACTCTTCTTTGTGCCTGAGATCTTTGGAGCTGAGCGATGCCCCAAGGGCTTATGGGCTGTTGGCATTCTTGAGTTGAGAGGAGGGAAAGAGAAATGCCAGGAGAGAAAATAGGAGAAATGAAAATGTTGTTGGAAAAGGGTGGGCAGGAGATGGTGGGGGTGGGGCCTCCTCTGTGTGCATCGGCAGGGGCATGCCAGTGTTTAGAGATCTGCTCAGCCTGGCCTGATGCCCAGGCTGGGACTCAGCCACCTTCCTCAGCTCTGAGCTCCAGGAACGCGGCCTAGCAGGCACCCATCGGCTACCATGGAACTTTGATGTGGAAAGTATGGGGCTCAAGCCCTTGTATTTTTTCCTGATGGAAATGACAACCTTTTCCTGGTCTCTAGAAAACCACAAACCCCAACATTAGCAAGCAGGTGCCTTTGCTGGCATCTGGCTGTTGCTCCTGCAGTCATTTGCTGGAGGACCATATCTGGCTTATTGCCTGTGGGGTCCAGCCCGTTGTCCAGGTGAATGCTGTAGCCTGCTGTAGTGCATATCACACACCTGCATCTTCTCCTCTCTCTTTTCTGGGCCATCAGCATCCTTTTCTAAGATCTGTGTGCTCTGCTGCCCTGGGGCTCCTACCCAGGACTTGCTTGGTCACTGGGGCATCTGGATAGTCCATAGTGGATAACAATTGGGCAGGAGGACAATTGAGCTCCCTGAAGGAGCATGGGCAGGGATTTCAAATTTAAATACACACAATGTGGAGGATCACTAAGTCCTGTCTGCCTTGGGTAATACAAATTACTTGTTTGGTTTGAGGTGGTATGGTGGTTTGAGTGAGGATGGCCCCCATAGGCTCATCTATTTCAATGTTTGGTCCCCAGTTGGTGGATTGTTTAGGAAGGATTAGGAGGTGTGGCCTTGTTGAAGGAGTTGTGTCACTGGGAGTTGGCTTTGAGGTTTCACAAGTCCACACAGTGCCCATTTTTGCTCTTGCTACCTACAGATGAAGATGTAACTTCTTAGCTACTGCTCCAGAGCCATGCCTGCCTGCCTGCTTGTCCCCACACTCCCCGCCATGATGAGCGTGTCTGAAACTGTAAGCAAACCCCCAGGTAAATGTTTCCTTTATAAGTTGCCTTGACCATGGTGTCTCCTCCCAGCAATAGAACTTGGATAGTTTTTCTTGTTTTGTTTCTGACAGAGTCTCATTCTGTAGTCCAGGCTAGCTTCAAATATACCATCCTTCTGCCTCAGTCTTTTGAGTCCTAGTAATAAAGCCATGTAGCACCACACCTGACTGGTCAGTTTTAAATGAAGACTATACCATGGTTTGAAAGGACTGTTGGAAATTCAAGTTGAAATTAAATTACCCTTGTAGTAACAGTAACAAGAGGCTCCCTAAGAGATGGCAAACTATTTATTACTGTGGGACTAACGTCCTGATTTTAATAAATAAATGATACAGTTGAACCTACCTACCCCCCCCCCCCCCGTTCTCCTCTGCCATGTTCCAGTACAGCAGCATAGAGACCCTCATCAGATGGTGGAGCCCTGGGACTTTGCAGCCTCCAGAATCATGAGCTAAATGATCGAGTGTTTTGTTTTGTCTTTATAAAATCCAAAGCTGGTAGTATCTTGTCATACTAGCAGAATCTGGACTCAGAACCTGTTGTTGACAGAGAGTGAGAAGACAGGTTAAAGGGGCCAGCTCCCAGGTCCTGGATTCCCCCCCACCCCCTCAACACAAGCCAAGCCAGGCATCCTACCACTGAGAAACCCTTTATAAACGGTGGCAGGGTGAAGGCAGGGTAGGAAAACTCGGAGAACCTAGCTCATGACTCATTCCCAGGATGTCCAGAGGTGAGGGAAGGCAGTGGGGGAGGCTGAAGGATCCTGAAGTAGTCCGTAGTGTGTTCAGTTCCTATTGATCACATGATTAAAGATCTGATGCGTGTGGCCCCTGTGCATATCAGAAGTCTGGGGTAGGGTTCTCTGAGCAGTAGTCCAGGTGTATGCTGACTGCAGTCACTCTGAAGAATCTAGGGAGAATTTACTCTCTTGTCTTAGGCTCCCGGAGGCCAGCTGTATTCCTCTGCAGGGTCCCTGCCTGGGCTCAGGCATTATATCCCTGTTTCTGTTCCTCCTGACAGACAACCTTCATCTGACCTTGGTCAAGCCTCCATAATCCAGGATCATCACCCCACCTGCGAGCCTTCCGTTATGCACATCTGCCAGGCCCCATTTCCCATATAAGCTGACTTAGTCACAGGTCCCAGAGATCAGGATGCAGACATGTGTGGGAGGGAGGTGGGACTCTGCCCACACATTCAGCAGAGCTGTGCATCAGGCTTTGGCCTATTTGAGTCCATGCAGATGGCTGAGGCACCATGGATACAGCCATTTTCCTGGACTGACAGCTGAAACTGTCCCCTCTGCCCCCTCTTCTCTGTCCAGCTTCTCTCCTGCTCTGATCTATCACTCCTGGCACACTGCCTCACTAAACCACTTGTACCAAATGGTAGGGGACAGCCTCCAGGATAATGTGCTTTCCCCAGTGTCCCAGCACCCCAGTACCCTTGTCTATTCTTTACCTGGAATGACAGACTGGGACTTCAGATGTTCTTCAGATACAGGGCATTGGCTAGTGCCTTCAAGGATTTATATAAAACTGGCTATAGCACACAGAAAGTTTGGTGGGAGTTTTGTAGACCCTTGAGTAGGAATCCTGTCTTAGGATTTCTAGTGCTGTGAAGATACACCATGACTACTGCATCTGTCTTTCTGTCTGTCCGTCTGTCTGTCATTTTTGTGTTTTGAGGCAGGTTTCTCTGTGTAACTCTGGCTGTCCTGAAATCAACTTTGTAGGCCAGGCTGGTCTTGAACTCAGAGATCTGAGCCTCTTAAGTGCTGAGATTAAAGGCAGGCACCACCACACAGCAGCTCTTTTTTCTTTTTCTGTTTTTTTAACTACGGCAACTCTTATAAAAGAAAACATTTCATTGGGGCTGGTTTACAGAGGTTTAGTCCGTAATTGTCGTGGTAGAAAGTATGGCTGCATGCAGGCAGACTTGGTGCTAGAGAGGTAGCTCACAGTTTATATTTGGATCCGCAGGCAGCTGGAAGAGAACAGGCTTGAGCTTTGGAGACCTCAAAGCCCATCCCCTAGTGTCTTAGTTAGGGTTTCTAGTCCTGCACAAACATCATGACCATGAAGCAAGTTGGGGAGGAAAGGGTTTATTCAACTTACTCTTCCACCTTGCTGTTCATCAACAAAGAAAATCAGGACTGAAACTCAAGCAGGTCAGGAAGCAGGAGCTGATGCAGAGGCTATGGAGGATGTTTCTTACTGGCTTGTATCCCCTGGCTTGCTCAGCTTGCTCTCTTATAGACCCCAAGACTACCAGCCCAGGGATGGTTCCACCCACAAGGGGACCTCCCCCCTTGATCACTAATTGAGGAAATGCCTTACAGCTGGATCTCATGGAGGCTTTTTCTCAACTGAAGCTCCTTTCTCTGTGATAACTCCAGCTTGTGTCAAGTTGACACACAAAACCAGCCAGTACACCTAGTGACACAGTTTCTCTGACAAAGCCACACCTCCTAAGAGTACCACTCCCTGTGGAACAAGCATTCAAACACTTGAGACTAGGAGAGCCATACCCATTCAAACCACCACAAGCTCTGAGGCCATAAGGTCAGAGATTCTATAGTCTTCCAGCTACAGGCCTGCCTTAGCATCTACCTCATGCTTGGCTGCCAGGCAAAAGCAGTGAGCATGGAGCACAGTCTGTCTGCAATTGAGGCACCAATCACAGTCCCACATTTGGAGGGCTCCTGTCCACTGCAGAAGGGTATGGTCATTGGGTGCAGAATTTGAACTTTTCTGCTGATGGGCTTTGAAATTCCTGGGATGATTTCAGCAAGGAAGTAACATGGTCCAGCGATCCTTGAAGCAGTCTTTGTGGCTGAAGCACAGTGGTGGGCTGAGGGGGCCAGGAGCCTAAGGGATAGGGGAGGCTGCAGTATTATTCCTAGTAGAGAGGGTGATGGCTTGGCTGGCCCTACTCCTGCCCCTGTAAAGAATGTTCCTGTTGAACAGAGCAGGACACCAAGGCTCAACTTCCAGACTCACAGCTCCAATGCCAGACACCTCCTCACCTCTGATTGGTAAGCACTGTGGAATCTAACTTAGAGGCTGTCCTTTCTTGCCTAGGCACTGCCCCCTCTCTCTCCAGTCACTACTTACACTCAGAGTCTCTGCCTCAGCTCTCTTCCCAGAAGAACATGGCTCTGTTCTAGAGACATCCTGGCACCTCTGGGTAGACATGCCAATCAAGGGCCTTCTGTGGCCCTAGTGAGTCAGAAGCTTGGCTGGGGATCTGGGTGTCAGCCCAGGTTTGATAAGTCCTGGTCTGTACACATTGCTGTCACCTGGGTAATTCTTTAAAAATCCCAGGAGACTTGGCTCCCTCCCCTGCCTGCACACCTGAGCAATCAAATCAAGGTCTTTGGGTAAGATCGTTTCTGCCCTCTTTAGTTTCTCAGGTGGTTCCAGTGTGTGACCGAGACAAGCTGTTCTTGTTGGGGACAGGGCCCTGTGTGTGACTGGCACATGATTCATTCCACTACTCCTGGAGTTCTTGCACCATCCACGTGATGTTAGTGTTGTCATGAGATGCAGCGCCTATGTGGTTTTTGTTATTATTTCCCGAGACAGGATTTCTCTGCATAGCCCTGTCTGTCCTGGAACTCACTCTGTAGATAAGGCTGCCCTCGAACTCCACAGAGGTCTGCCTGCCTCTGTCTCCTGAGTGCTGGGACTAAAGGTATGCATCACCACTACCCAGCAAACCTAATGTGTTCAATGGGGTGACAGCAAGCAAGCTGTGCTCTGTGGGCTCCCACGTGTGGAAGGAGGCAGGGCACGGAAAACAAAGACTCCAGACAAGTTTTAAAAGCAAGCCACTAGCAGAAGTTGCTTCTTTATGAGCAGCGAGCATGGCCAGCCTGACCCTGGGATTGGCCATAGCCTAGGTATGGCTTTCTGAATCCCTTGACTCTTTGCAGGTCCAATGGCCTGAAAATAGACAGCCTTAAGAGTGCTGAGTTGAGCCGGGTCCAAGATGGTGGTGGGGGTGGCTGGGTGGGGGGGTTGAAGCAGAAGAGTTTGAGGATGTACCTGATGTGGAGCCGCTGGAACCCACGCTTAGCAATATCATCGAGCAGCGGAGCCTTAAGTGAATCTTCGTCAGGGGGTGGGGGTGGGGGTGGGGGTGGGGGGTGAAGGGTGGTGTTGGTAAGACCACCTACAGCTGCAGCCTGGCGGTCCAGCTGTCTAAGGGACGTGAGAGTGTTCTAATCATTTCCACAGACCCAGCTCACAACATCTCAGATGCTTTTGATCAGAAGTTCTCCAAGGTGCCTATCAAGGTCAAAGGCTATGACAACCTCTTTGCTATGTAACAGACAACCTTCATCTGTGTGTGCATCAATGAATTCTTGTCCTTGTATGAGATGGAGCAGCTGATCCAGGAACTGGCTAAGTGCAAGTTCAACACCAACATCATCGTCAACCAGCTTGTCTTCCCTGACCCTGAAAAACCCTGCAAGATGTGTGAGGCTCTCAGGCCAAATACCTGGACCAGATGGAAGACCTATATGAAGACTTTCACGTTATAAAGCTGCCACAGTTACCTCATGAGTTTCGGGGATCCGACAAAGTCAACACCTTCTCTGCTCTCCTCCTGGAACCCTACAAGCCCCCCAGCACCCAGTAGCCACCCCCATCTCAGCTGCTGCCACTTTATACCCTTCTCTTTCCCCGTGGGGCAGAGTTCGCACAAAGTCCCACTTAATGCAGGGGGAGCCACTTAGGAGGTGGGAGGGGGTCTGTTCCCCCTGGTGGGGTCTGGGGAGGCTGTAATGCCCCCCACCTCTTCCTGTCTCACACTCCTCAATAAAATAATCTAAAACAAACAAATAAACAAAAAAAGAGTGCTGAGTCAAGGACTGGAAACTGGCCAGGTCTCCAGGGAACACTGTCCCTTCCCACTGCCCATGGTTGGGGAAGGGGGGGGACAGTGGTGAGCACTAGTGTCAAGGATTGTAGAAGCGGCCACTCCTGCGCAGTGGGAGAGTGCTGTGGGACTTTCCCAGTTTCTAGAGATGAAGTTGGTCTCTAAGCCAAGCCCAACTGCTAGGGAAGTTCATGCTGATCTAGGAAAATGTGAGCCCAAGAAATCCCAGAGCAAAACCCAAGCATACTCCCTGTACTTGCTTGCCTCCCAGACCCTCTCCAGGGCCTTCCTGTCTGATGGGAGAATCCTAGGTACCAGAGCCGTGATTGCATGGGGGAACTTAGTCAAATATATCTGAAGAAGCTTAAAGAACTTGGATAAAGGAATCAGATAGACATTTCTCCACAGAAGAAATAGCAATGGCCACAAGGTACATGGCAAGACATTCAATGTCATGGGTCACAAAAGAAATACAAATGACAATGATGTGCCAGGTGATGCCAACTCATGTGATTGGCATTTTAAAAAGGAAAAGAAGAAAGCAAGTGTTAAAAGGATGGGGATGTCGCTTGGTGGCCTAGTGCTTGCCTAGAGTCTGTGAGGCCCTGGGTTCAATCCCCCATACTATAGGAAAAAGAAAGCTAACTAAAGACTGCCGGATAACCCAGAGATGCACTTGGGTTACACTCTCAGGATCTGAGACCTGTCATTTGATGGGAATCCCTGCCTACAGTTCTGTTCACGGTAGTTTTAGTCATAGCAGCTATTTACAATAGCTGAAGGAGAAAACCAAATGTCTTTCAATGGATAAATAAATGAGATGCTGATAGATGCTGATGAAGATGAACCCTGAAAAATATCCAGTGGAAGAAACTAGACAAGAAAGGACAAATGTCACATGATTTTATTTATCAAGAGTACTCAGGACAGGATCCATAGAGATGGCCCAGACTGTAGGTTTCCAGGGCCTGGGGGAGGGGAGTAATTGGATGCAATGGCAGAGGAGTCCAGCAAACCTGGACTTGCGTGGAAGACACAGGGGACTGTGTGTGCCCAAGGCCCGTGAAAGGAGGGTTAAGGAGGGTGGCAGTCTGGATCCGGTGACGTTCAGAACTTAGGGTTTCAGAGGGATCGGACAACCACCTGCCAGGTTGGCATCACTGAGAGGAAAGATGGCAGCTTCACCACCCCAAGTCCCTGCTCTTTCCAGAGAGCAAGAATGACAGAAGTTAACAATCGACTTTCATGTTGGGTCTTTAGGGCATAAAGGATGCATTCCATAGTGTATACCAGTGGGTTTTTTGTTTGTTTTTTTTTAAACTGGGGAATTATATATACTTTCTTAGGCTCCTACTACATATTAGATATCATGTTAACCACCACCACCACCAAGAGTGTGTTGGCTCCTGAATTCCAGAATTTGCTTGTGAGAGAAAGACTAACCCAACATGTTTGGTAGTGATGGGGACAAGCTAAGAACACTGGACATGGAAGGAAATGGGCAGAGGACAGCAGGAAGGACAGACAATTAGAGGAGTCTCAGAAGAGTGGAATGGGTGCCCAGAGTCAGACTGAGAGAGGTTATCATATGGTCAGGAGAGGTACCCAGTCAGCTGTCATGGTGGCTATATTGAGTAGACAGTTCGATGTCTCCCATGTCTTCTCCTGGCCCACTGACTACAGTTACAGTGCAGACGGGGGCTATGCCTGTGGATGACAGCCCACATCAAATAACAATATGCTGATGTGTTTTGTTTTGTGCATAGAGAGTTGATGCTCTTGAAAGGTGACCCTCTGTGAACAGGAGAGGTGGTCCTGACTTTTCTCATTGCTGTGACAAAATGTCTGAGAAGAGCAACTTAAGGAAGGAGTTCTAGTTTCATTTCTGTTGCTGTGATAAAACAGATGTTCTCAATAGGAGGCAACATCTGGGAGAAAGGGTTTATTCAGCTAATAGTTCCAGACTGCAGTCCATCACTGAGGGGGGGGGGGGGGCAAGGCAGGGACTCAAGCAGCTATTCACTCTGCCGAGCAGAGAGAAAATAAATGCATCCTACCTCGATTGCTTTTTCCTTACACTCTTCAGGACCCCATTGTCTAGGACAGTGAGTGGTTCTCGACTCATGGGTCAAAGCTCCTTTAGGAGTCCCATATCAGATATTTACATTATGATTCATATCAGTAGCAAAATTACAGTTATGAAGTAGCAATGAAATAATTTTGTGGTTGGGGATCACAGCATGAGGAACTACATTAAAGAGTCTCAGCATTAGGAAGGTTGAGAATCACTGCTCTAGGGAATGCTGCCCTACATCAATTAGCCAAGATAATCTCCCACACACAAATCTACAAGCCAAACCAGTCTAGATAGTTCCTCAGCTGAAGCTCCCAGGTGATATTTGAGGTTATGACAAAGAGACAGTGAAAACTAACCCTCACAAAAATGTTCGTTTTGACTCAGTTTGAGAATAAAATCCTTTACATGAGGAAAACCATGGTGGCAGGGGTGTGAGGCAGCTAGTCACACACATGCCCAGTTGGGAAGTTGAGAGATTAATACTAACACCTAACCTACTTCCTCTTTTTGATGCAGATTTGGATTGCAACTCATTCCACAGTCTCTCAGAAGGTCCCTCAAGCGCCAAGGCCCATGACCCAGCCCAATCACACAGGCTTCCTGGAGTTATTTTCTCAGTCTCTCACCTCCAGTTCTGGGGGTCTACTTCCAAGTAAAATGCTCATGCACAAGCCTCTGCCTCGGACCTCTTGCCTTAGGTGACCCCAAACTAAGACACGGCAAATGTAGAGAGTTTGAAGCCAAAGGAAATGAAGATATCCCCAAGCAGAATAAGCAGAGGGTGTGGTCGCCATGAAAAGTAGCCCCTGGGTTTATCTATGCTGAGACCTCTGACATCCTCCAGGACTATTCGCTGGAATGGAAAGGTGGTGGTGGCCCAGAGCTGTGGGCTGTGGGCTGTGGGCTGTGGGCTGCAGGCAGAATGAGGCAGTAGAGACTGTGGGGAATCAGGAGAAGACAGGAAGTTGAAGCTCCTTCAACTTTGAGACGTTCCCCTCCTCCATAGCCTCACACTGGTTGTACTGTGCCTCCGATCCTCCACAGAGATCTCCAGGATCCTTTGGGAGGTGACGCTGTTTCAGAAATTTCTTCTGGAATTTTCCCTGGTGAATGTTCTAACACTCAATGGCCTGGCACCCTTCAGAAGCTGGATTTATCCTCTGCAGCGAGACAGCTCCTGTTCCATGCTATGCTTGGAAGTGTTGTCTGTCAGCTGCTTCCACATCCAGCCAGCCATCCCCAGCAGTGTGGTAAGCAACAGCCAATGGCAGAAAAAGAGACACAGACATAACATAGGCATGTGTACCAAGTCAGTCAGGAAGCCCATGGTGGCCAGAGTCTGGGATGCAGAAAATAGATCTTCCAGATGAAACCTCAGGGTGACAGGCTGTGTGCTTCCAGAGGAGAAGGAACAAAGGAATCCCTCTCCTTCCCTTCTCGGCCCTTAGTTACTGGCAGCCCTGAGGGCATTAATGAGCCAGGTACTGTCATATCAAGTAGGAAATGTCCTCTGGTTGGCCTGGGCCCCACTGCTAACAGCAGGCTCTGAGAATTCTGCTCTGCTTAGGGCCTCTCAAAGCAGCTGAGGTTTAGCCACTCCATTCCAATCTTAACTCTAAGGCAGGAGGCCATGGGTTAGAATGGGTAAGAGGCAGGGAAGGAGAGAGTGGAAGGGCTCTGCAGGGACTGGGGATACTAGCCCTGCATACAGGATGGCAGGGAATGGAAGAAAAGAGATGGGGGGTGGGAAAGAGCAGAGGAGGGAAGAGGAGAGGAGAGGAGAAGGAAAGGAAAGGCAGAGAGAGAGAGAAAACGATATAAAGATATTTTAAAAAGTCCTTCAGAATCAACAGCATACATCACCTTCTTAAAGCTAGGGCAATAAAACTGATTTTTTAAAATTAAAATTTAAAGTTTAAATAAACAAGAAGTAGAGACATACTGATTGTAAATTTAAAAGTAGGACAGTGCTTTTGTTGTTGTTGCCTTTTAAGAGGGAAACTGTCTCACTGCGTAGCTCAGGCAGGCCTAGAACTCATCAGATAGCCCAGGCTCTCCTCAGTCTCATGGCAATTCTCCTGTCTCATTCTCCCACGTGTCGTGATTATAGGTGGGGCCACCTTGCCTGGCTAGTTGATGTCTTTATATAATTTTAATAAGCATGGTTTATTTATGGAGATGTTACATATGCCACTATATGATTGTGAGGGCAAAGGACAAGTCTTGGAGCCTCTTTTCCCATCATGTGGCTCTTGAGGATCAAACTCAGATCATCAGTGTGAGTGGTAAGTGACTTTACCCATACTATCACCCCACTGGTCTCTGAGAAGTACTTCAAAGTTTTTTCTTTCAAAACTATTTTAATTACATATGAGTATGTCTGACCACATGAGCATAGATTCCATGGGGGCCAGAGGCATCAGATCCCTCTGGAGCTGGAGTTACAGGTAGTTGTGAGCTGCCTGATGTGGGTGCTGGGAACTGAACCCAGGTCCTTTGCAAGAGCAGCAAGTGCTCTTAACCACGGAGCCACCTCTCTAGCCCCTAATAGGTGCTTTTAAAGACAATTCTAAGATGCTCAGCTCTTAGGCCTATGGGTTCTGTATAAGCTTTTCTCTGTTACAGGAAACTTCAGCAGACTTTGTGAAGCACCAGTTCAGGCCAAGGACATGCTGGAAGCATTAAACTAGCTCTCAGAGGAAAACTGAGTCACCATCTGTAGTCATCCTCAGCCTCTACCCCAGGTGTGGTGTAAGTGCTCTCCCATGGCTAAGTTCCATTACCTCGTGGGATATTGCTGAATCCAGGGTGTTAGAAAGAGATGTTCAGAAGTGACCCTCCTAGGCCAGCATGAGCCACAAGGGTCCCACTGATGCCAGCCCAACTCCTTTGTATACCAACGGCAGAGGCCCATAAAGAAAAGACCACCCAGGGTAACAGCAGGGAATCGAAGGCAAAGACCACCCTGACAAAATGCTCTGTTCTTTGTCCCAAGCTATTGCTCATTGCTATTTGCCCTGCTCAAGAATAAGTGCAGCTTATGCTGACCCAGAACCTTCCTTTTATATTTTAAAGTTGTGTGTGTGCACATATATGCATGTGTATGCGTGAATGTGAGTATGTATGTGTATATTCATGTGGGTATGTACATGTTTGTAGGTGTGTATGTGTGTACTTGTGTGTACATGCGTGTATGTGCATCTACTCACACTCTATATCATTTTCCTTTGGCATTGCTCTGTGACGAACAGACGCCTTACCTGCTTAGAGCAGCTATTGTTATCTTTCAGACTTAGTTCAGATGTCACCTACTCAGAAGACCTCCTTGACCTTTGCACACAGTCAGTCCTCTGTCAGAGACCTCTGCATACTTTCTTCCTGTCATGTGCATCTAAAATGTCTTCATTATTAGCTTACTGTGGTCTCCTCCGTAAAGACTGATACCGCTAACTGTTCTACCAGCTCTAGAGTGAACCTGGGAGTTGTTCCTTCAACTGCCAGATATTTTTTGAGCACCGACTTTGTGCCTGGTATAACTTTAACACCTGACATTCTGATGAGAGATGTTACCTTTTGCTCTAGGGTGGGGATGCGTGGAGTTTTCTCCGGTAGGCTGTGTATGAAGGCTCCCCACTGTCTAAAGAAGGAACAAGGCAGAACAAGGAGAGGCTGCTGGTCCAGCATACAGCGAGCGGGTGCCAGGCTACAGCCATTGCCTCAGGCTCTGTTCCTGGCCTTTCCAATTATCTGTTACTGTGTCCCAAATTATTGCTCAAACTAGAGGCTCAAGACACAAGGTTTCATTATTTTATGTTTAATAGTATCTTTTGCTGTTCTGGGAAATATAGCCTGCCACATGGAGCCCTGTGGAGTTGCAGCTCCTGTACTCTAGTGAGAATTGTGTGAAAACAGTGGTAGGAAAGGAAGTGAAGTCACTGGCCAATGGCTCTGTGTGCACAATGACCAGTGTGTCATCCTCTTCTTGCTCTTCAAACCCAAGGTATGGTTGCCTTTTATGCCTTTTTGTCGCAATTCATAGTGACCTCAGAATAAAAAATTACTCAAGCAGAATCTTCAAATATTCGGGGGTGGGGAGTTGGGTCAAGTTTGTGGAACATTCCCGGTAAGGCTCAGTGGGAGTGTAGGCAACAGTCCCCTTTGCAGTTTCTGGCAGCTTGCATCTGTTTTCTGTCTCCATTCATTTGTCCTTTCTAGAATGTCCTAGAAGTGAAACCAGAAGGTAGCCATTTGGGTCTGGCTTCTTACACTTAGTGCAGGGCATTCAACTTCACTTGTACTGTCTGGTAGGTTCTTTCTCTTTCACAAAATAGCTGTCTTGCAGTTTACCCCAGTCCTGCTTTCCAGCTCTGTGATTCCTTAGATGAAATTCAACTAGCACCTCAAGACACAAAGTAGATGAGAACTGAGATGGAATGATATGACTGAGAATGGAGAAAGTGGGGGGTGGGGCTGTGTCATGGCCATAAACTCCCATTAGAATCTGGAGGGTTCTTTGGAACATACTTTGAAGCTTGATTTTGATGCTTAGAGACAGTGTTTCATTGTTCCTTTTGATATATTTTGGGTTTGCTACTGTAATAATATGGGCTGTCTCCTATGCCAGGGGACAACAGGTCTAGGACATCCTCAGGGCTCACCGTCTCCATTCCCATGTATCCGCAGAGGCCTCAATTTTCCAACTGCCTCTGTTTAACACTGCAAACTGTCTCCAGGCTCACTCACCCTCCCCTCCCCTGTCCAGTCTCTGCTCATAGCCTCTAACTCTGTCTAGCCTGCTAAGCAACAGGATTACTCATTAGGTCAGTCTGCCTGCTGGCAGATAAACGCTTCGTGGTACAGACCTTTGTTTTGCTTTCTTTTCCCGTTGCTGTGGTAAAATAGCCAGACAAGAAGCAACTTCAAGAGAGAAAAGGTTTAATCCATCTCATAATTCTGGGTTGCAGTCTGTCATTGCATGGGAGTCAGGGCAGAAACTTGAAGCAGCCAGTCACATCCACAGTGAAGAGCGAAGAGAATCGATGTACATGTGTCCACAACTCAGTTCACTTTCTCTGTTATACAGTCCTGGACCCAAACCCAGGAAAAGGTGCCATATTCCTTTAAGATGGGTTCTTCTACATCAATTAACATAATCAAGGCAGTTCCCCCTAGACATGCCCACAGGCTAACCTGAGCTAGACAATCCCTCACTGAAACTCTATTTTTGCAGGTGGTTTGACAATACTACGAGCTGACAGTTAAAACTGAGTATCTCGGTCCTCTATCTTAAATGCCTGGAGAGCACCTGGGAAATTGCAAATCAACAACACTGAGAGAGCTAAGGACAATGGGACCTGATGATCAGCTCTGAACTGGTGCTGACCACTTCACTTACTACCTTTGTTATCTTTACATTAACCACCTGGACTCTTGGACCCTGAGTTCCCCTCTCTGGAAAATGCCAAGTAATAATACAAAGCTCTAGTAGCCACATGAGCTACAAAATAAGACTACACTGTATTTGTTTCCTAGGATGCTATAACTGTCACCACAAGTCAGGGAGCTTTCAAAAGCTACCTTGTACCAGAACCCTGTACCACACAGCTCTAGAGGCAAACTTTTAAGTCATGGTATCAGCAAGACCCACTCTGCCTGGCTCTGGCAGTGAGGATCCAGCATCTATTAACACTCACAATCATTGGCTCTCTTGCTTGGTTAGTCAGCTTTCCGTTGCTGAGTCTAACTTTTTTTTTTTTTTTTGGTAGCTTCATAGTTTCCTTTGGCCCTGGAATCCTGGCTGTTTCTCAGTCTGGTTGGCACAACACTCCTTTCCCTTGCTGGACTCTGAACTTAGTGATATCACCCTGTGGATTCTACAGAGAACATTCAAGGAAGGCTGTCCCAAATTCAGTTTTCTGCCATCCATTCAACCTCTTGGAAGACAGGGCCCTGGAAGTGGTCCTTGGAGCAAGGATCCAGGAGCAAGTCATTTGGTTGGGAGATGACCCGAGAAGGTATTGATAGGGTGTGCAAGAGGGAAAAAGAGAACCCAGGTGTCGTTGGGAAGGTGTGTTGCAAAGCAAATCATTACTATAGCCATAGTAACTCAATGGGAACCCTGGGAAGCAGTGTGGTTCTGTCCTCAGGATGAATTCTCTGAAAGGAGAGAAGATGATGGGCATCCTTCTGGGTGCCTTCCTGCTAACCTGTGCATGGGGTTCAGAGAAAAGAGATATATAAATAGAAACAGAGGGGTAGGTGGACACCACCAGCGTTTTAGAACAGTCCTTTCCAAAGAGGTGCAGCAGTCCATTAACACATGTGTGAGGCACCTTCTAACCATGTGCCCGGATCAAAGCCACGACGCTGGGCGAGACAGAAGTAGCCCCTGACCCCTGGTAGAAGACAAGGGCACTTAAATGGGCTATTGCTTGCTAGTGCTATGGACATGCTGAGGGCTTTTAGATGCCAGGGCCGAGGAGGAGAGAAGGCTAGGCATACTGGGCAGTTGCAAAGGAAAACCACAACTTTGTAGGGTGCGTGGGGAAAGAGAATGTGGATGCTTCTCAGGACCCTGAATGGGAGTGGGATGGGGAAAGAGAGAGGAAGGGAAGCTGTAAATGCCATGTTGAAGATAAAGAAGAGTTTCTGAAGAGTGTGCACCATAGGCATGGCCGAAGCTCATACATGGTTGGAAAAGTTTTCTCTGTTGGCTGTGTTAACATGTTAACTGTAGGCTATAAGGGGTGTGCTCAAGAATGGCAGTGGGGGTCTTCTAGCTTTTATGATTCTACTCTTTGTGTGTGTGTGTGTGTGTGTGTGTGTGTGTGTAAATATTCATGTATGTACATGTTCCTGGGCATGTGTGTATAGGGGTACATTTGGAGGTTAAATGGTGTCTTCCTTTATAGTTGTTTGCCCATTTTTTGAGACAAGGTCTCTCACTGAACCTGGAGCTTACCACTACAGCTAGATTGGATGGGTAGCAGACTCTAGGGATCCAGCTGTCTCTGCCCTACTAGAGCTGGGCTTACAGACACAGAGCACCACACCCAGCTTTTATGTGAGTGCTGGAGACAGAATTAAGGTCTTCGTGCTTATGTGGTGAACTCTTAACTGATTGAGGCCCCTCCCCAACTTCTCTTCTTGTGCCCTGCATCATTGTATGAGTGTCTGTTATTTATACTTACTCTTGTGGATGGATACTCGGGCTGCATCCAGTTCGGGATCTTGTGAACAATGTTGCTATGAATATTCTAGGAGCTGTGTTAAGAGGCTCAAATACAACACAGCACTCTTTTCAGCTAGGTACATGATGACCACAAGCAGAATTTTCAGGCATCCATTTTCAGAGGTTTTCCAGCTTCTCTTTCATTCTTAGGCAAACGAGACATTAGGGGCTGTGTGGCGGCTTCCCAATACTGAATAAGCGCTCTGTGATGCTTAATGTTAATTATCCACTGGAGAGAATGCAGTAGCACCTGGGAGAGGGGCCTCTGGACATGCTTGTTGGTAATTTTCTTTGTTGTGTAGAGGTGGGGGTGCCCTCCTGCTGTGGGCAGCAACATTCCCTAGATTGTGTTAGTAGAGGAATGGAGCTGAGAAGCAGCAGGTATTCATCTTGCTTTCTGTTCCTGATTGTGTATGTGATGTGACCAGCGCTCCTTTAAGTTCCTGCCACCTTGACAGATGGTATCTCAGAACTGTGAGCCAGAATAAACCCTTTCTCCTTTCAGTTTGCTTTTGGCAAAGTATTTTTTTACCATGGGAATAGGAAAAGAAACTAAGACATTCTTAGCTGCCCACCTTAGGGGAAGGATTTGTCTCTTGTCTGGATGTCCACTCATCACCTACAGATGCACACATACATCACCTTCAAATGGAAATGGTCCTCCTGTTTGTCAGAGGTCTAGCCTTTCTGTGCCCCACACGGCTGTGTGTGTGTGTGTGTGTGTGTGTTCTGGAGAGTTCCCAGGCTCCAATCCCTTAAACATGCAGCAGGTGTGTGTAGGGGTGGGGCCCCTGAGTTCATCCCTGAGAGGTGGACTCTGCAGTCCCAGAGGGCTTTGCACCTATGCATCCTTTGGGCCTTTCTTTCCAAAAGGAGGTATTTTTGCCCCCTTAGCACTTGCATGCCCACCTTAAAATCGAAATCCACTCCCCCCAACACCTCCTATTTATCTTTCCTGCTGTTTATCAACCTCAGCCACAGTGGCAGCTGCTTAGCTTGTCTTCTTTCCTACCTAACCCAGGGTAAATCCTGAGAGGCCAGGGATTTTTTTCCTCCAAACCCAGGGCTTGGTATGTGCTAGGCAAGCGCTGTACCACGGAGCTAATTCCCACCAAGGGCATAGTTGTTAAGGATCTTATTCTAGCTCCTCAGATCAGAGAGTGTTGTGAGGCACATTCTAGATCCTCAGCAAATGTAATCATTTGCCACTTGAAGGTGGGCTCAGGGCTGGGAGAGGGCTTGGTGTATGAGAGTGCTTGCCCTGCAAATCTTAGCCCCACATCAAAGACAGGCGTGTGTATAGATACCTGTAACCCTAGCATCTGGGTTCCTAAGTGCTGGCCAGCCACTGAAGTGGTGAGCTTCCCCTGCAGTGAGAGACCCTGCATCAGGGAAACACTACAGCATACAACAGGAAGCCATCTGATGCGCACACAGCACACACAGGAGGGACCTATGCTCAGAGAGGTACATCTTTGGATATTTCATCTTGTGAACATCGTAAAATGCTCTTATATGATCTAGAGGGTTCAGGCCAGCCATTTGTGATGCAATCGAGAGACATATAAAATGTGAGATGTCCCAGGCCATGGCTTGCAAGGCTGCACACTCACGGTGAGCAGGTTTTTAAAACATAGAAGTATACTTTAAAATACCAATGAAATATAGAATAGCAAATATGGAAATCAGTTACTGTGACAGTGTTAGTCGTCAACTTGACAGGATGAAGAATCACCTGAGAAGTGGGCCTCTGGGCATACTTGTGGGGGATTATCGCAATTATATCAAGTGATGTTGGAAGATCCATCATCAAGAATATTCTGTTTCGATTTTTGCTTCTGCCCCAAGGAGATGAGGTTGACAGTCTGTTCTGAAGGGGTGCAGGCTCCAGCCAACTTTCTTAGGAGCAATGTATATGAATGTGCTCTGAGTCAGACACACATGGGGAGACACACAGATTCCAAATCCTACTGTACAAATATACACAATGGTGAGTGCATCCATACCAGACAACAGGTCTTTCTTTCTTTTTAGTTTTGGCTTGTGTCTGTGGTGTGCAAGTGTTTCATGTGTGTCTGAGTTATGTTTTCTATTACTGTGATAAAGAGCATAACCATGGGCAACTTGGGGAGGAAGGGATTTAATTCATCTTCCAGTTAATGGTCCACCACCGAGGGAAGTCAGTGTCCACAGGAACTCAATGAAGGAACCTGGAGGCAGAAACTGGAGCAGAAGCCACAGAGACAGGTAGCTTACTGCTTGCTCAGCCTGCTTTCTTATATCACTTAGGACCACCTGTCCAGGGATGGCCCCACTCACCATGAGCTGGGCCCTCCCATATCAATCCTTAATGAAGGGAATGCCCTACAGACTTGCCTGTAGGCAATATGACATTTTTCTCAACTGTTTTCTCTTCCCAAATAACTCTAGATTGTGTCAAGTTGACAAGAAACTAACCAGGACAGTGTTTGTATATATTTGGGCACACGTGTGTGTATATGAGTGGACCCCAAAGGTTGATGTTGGGTGGCTCCTCAATCACTCTTCTTAAAATTTGAGGCAGGGTTTATCACCTGAACCCAGAGCTCACCAGTCCCACTAGTCTAGCTAGCCAGCTTCCTGTCAGGACTACCTTGTCTTGTCTCTGCCCTCTGAGCTGTGGAATTACAGGTGGGCTGCCACATCCACCTGGCATTTACATGGAAGCAGAGGGCTGACCATGGGCTACTTTACCCACTGAGCTAACCTACCAGCTTCCTTTGCTTTTTTTATCCATGTGGGTGCATGTATACATTCACACAAAGTGAAAACGTACAAATGTATAGTATGAAACGCAGGTCTCTTCTCACTGTGGGTCCCTGTGCTCCACTTCTTCTCTCTGAAGGCAGGCTCCAGAAAGATTCTTGTTCATGCTTCAGACATACTTGGTGAATTTCTAACGTTTTCTTTTTCTCAAAAGTGATAACACATTGAACACTCCCTTCAGCGTGTTGCTTTTTCCCCCCTTCACTTAATATGTCTCAGAGGCACTTCCATCCCAGAACATAAAGAGATACTTTTAAAAGACCAGAGCGTGTTCCACAGGGGGATCCATGGGCTTAGCTCATCCATGGGTGTGGATGAGGAGTCCAGTCTCTGCCCATCACAAGCAAAGACAGATGTGTACCATTTTTTTTCAGAGAGGGAGGGAGGGAGGGAACAAAGAGACAAGCAGGGAGGAAGGGAGGGAGGCAGGAGGGAGGAGGGAGAGTAACCCACAAATATGGGTTTGGAATCTGACAAACATTTATTGGGTACACGTTTTAAGTACCAGGCCTGTTGTTAGACTTTGCAGAGTTCTGGCCCTTGAAGCCAACCTAACAATGACTTTCAAAGCTCTATGTCTTTCCCTGCTCTGTGGGAATTCCTTGTGGCTTCTGTAACAGGCTAAGGAGAGGGGAAAAGCAAAGGCAGGGCTATCTGGCTTTGAATAGTTCTTCAGGCTGGGCTTTATGTGTAGGCACTCAGCCGCGAACCCGGTGGCACCCCTTGCATAGAGGCATGTGGGCAGCCTAGGGTTATGAGTTTGCCATGATATATTTAGAAGGAGCCCTTGAGTGGTGCCTGGAGCCAGAGCATAAATAGCTGCTTACACGGTCATTTAAAGCGAACACAGAGAGTGGCTGTAATTGCAGAGCGTAGGAAATGCTGTACTTGAGAGCCATTCTGAAATGACATGCTATGTGACCCAATATTTTCCCAGAATGCAGAGGCTTCTTTGATCTCTGAGGCAAACGGCCCTTGCACAATGACTGGTTCACAGCAGCTCTCCAGACAGACATGTCCGTGGTGGTGGGGTTGGGGCTGACAGCCTAACAACCTGATCTAAGCACTGCTAGCTCAGAGCTCTGCCTGAGTTCTCCCAGAGACAGACATGAATGGAGTTCATGGAGATTACAAGGAAGGTGATCCCGCTAGGTATTAGAGGCAAGAAGGGAAGACAAGGAGGCCTACGTTGATAGGCAGTGTCAGAAACAGAGAATCCTTCAGAACTGTCCAGCAATGAGCATTTACTCCAACATCCACCCATCACTGACTGGAGGCTCCTTGGTAAGGAGTTATGGTGGAGCCTCTAATCTCCCCTGCCTGGTACACAAGAGAGAAGCTGCTGATTTGGCTCTGTGGGAATTTGATGGAACCTCCTGTCTTAGTCTGTGTTCCATTGCTGTGAAGAGACATTATTGATCAGGTCAACATTATCATCATGCTGGGGAGCATGGTGGTACACAGGCAGACATGGTTCTGGAGAAGCTGAGAGCACAGGATCATCTGGATCTCAAGGCAGCTGGAAGAGAGTGAGACATTGGCTTGAGTTTTTGAAACCTCAAAGCCCACCCCCAGTGACACATCTACCCCAACAAGGCCACACCTCCTAATCCTTCCCTAGTAGTGCCACTCCCTGGTGACTAAGCATTCAAATAAGTGAGCCTACAGGGGCCATTCTTATTCAAATCACATTTCCTGACTGGTAAAGGATCCCCAGAGTTTTTTTGTTTTTTTTTAATTTAATTAATTAATTAATTAATATTTTTTTAAACTTTTGATTCTTTGAGAATTTCACATCATGCACCCCAATCCCACTCTTCTCCCCATCCCTCCATATCTGCCCTCTGCCCTTGCAACCTCCCCTCAAAAGAAAATGAAGAAATATCCCAAGTGGAAGCTATAGTGTGTCGTGGTGTGCCCTTTTGCCCAAACTGCTTTGGAGTGCAGATGTTCATGGCAATGAGTCATTGGTTTGGTTCCAGGTCTCCAGCTTCTGCTACACTATCAATACTGGATCCTCACCATGACTCCTCTCAGATCAATACTGGATCCTCACCAGGACTCCTCTCAGGTATCTGTTGTTACCCTGTGTCATGGAGATCATGGCTTTGGATCTGTAGGACTGGCCTGTTCACACACTCTAGCAGTTCATAGTTGGAATGGGCCAATTCAAAGCCTTGGACCTGGGCCTGGGTTGTAGCTGAGTTGGTCAGCCTGACAGATCTCCCATGCTTACACTATTAGGGCCAGCTCTCCTGCGCCCACTCCACCTAGCACTGCCTAGATGAGGGGTGCGATCATCTCACCTGCTTTCATGCCCTTGGGGCAGCTCTCCCCCTTGACTCAGGCTAGGGGTGGGGCTAGCTCTTCAGCCAAGGCGTCAAGGTGGCAGGAGGGGAGGAGGAGGGGCATCTCTTTTGCAACCATACCATCATACATTCAATGAGGAGAGGGGCCATTTCTTCCTTGCTCACACCCTGCAATCAAGTCCAGCTCTATAAGGGAGAGGTGCCGGCCAACTCTCCTGAGTGCTACAGGTGGTAAGGGGCGTGGCAAGCTCTGCACTGCCCTCAAATGTCAACATGACCCCAGGTGGCATCCCAGACCAGGATGTTTGCATGGCCTTTTGGTGCTAATATATCCCTGTTGCTGCAGGGCCATGGACCCAGACATGACCCTCAGTGGCAGCATGGTCCAGGACCTCACCATGGCCTCAGATGGCATTGCTGGCAACTCACATCAGGCTGTTCCTTATTACCAACTCCACCTCTCTTTATTGTGCTCACACCATTTTGTGTCTCTTTCTCTTGCATCTCTCCACCACTTACTTGCTCATCTTAGTGGCACTTGGGGCCTCTGGGTGTCTGAAGTCATCTGAGGAGTGCTATGAACGGTAACCCCGACTACATGGTGCCAGGTGGGGGGTCTCCTTGGGAACGCTCTGTCCTCCTGAGCCACATGCCACCAGCAGGACCCCCAGATTTCTACATGCTGCAAGATGAACTCCTGGATGCAGCTGGGACTTATGGTATGCCCATGATGGGAGGAGTGCAAACCCTGCTGTCCTTCTGTCAAGGGCTGCCTCTTATGTATCCAGGCTGGGAGATCCTTGGACCTAAAGTGGAACCAGAGAACTCTGAGCGACTGCAGGTTTGCACATGGTTCCTAAGATAGCCTGTAGTGTGAACCCTTCCCTAAGAACAGTCAGAGTCAATAAGTTTGAACGGCAGCCGATTGCCCTGACTTGCCAATGGTTCTACTTGATGGCTTTTTGGCTCTCTGATGAGGTGAAGGGAGTAGAAACTGTATCTTGGTCTTTTATAATAACAGGCTAGGTCGGGGCAGGGGGAGGAGAAGTAACAGAATGGTAGTTGGTAACAGGTTGTGACATAGGTTGTAGTAGCCAACTTTGACACTCTTACTTCCACCCCCAGGATGTCAACCTCCATCCCCAAGAAGCCTCACCTCCATCCCAACACAACCAAGATCACTTCCTCCACCTGCAAGACATCTCACTTCCAACTACAATATGCTTCCCTCCACTCCTGAGATGCCTTGCTTCTCTGCTTTCCATTGGAGAAGTGATACCCCGAATGCTGTTGTCATTACACTGTTCCTCAGTTTATCACTTAATTAAAATTTCACTAAGCTAGAGAAAGCTGACAATTCAGACATTGTCTTAGTCAGGGTTTCTATTCCTGCACAAACATCATGACCATGAAGCAATTTGGGGAGGAAAGGTTTATTCAGCTTACTCTTCCATGTTGCTGGTCATCACTAAAGGAAGTCAGGACTGGAACTCAAGCAAGTCAGGAAGCAGGAGCTGATGCAGAGGCCTTGGAGGGATGTGCCTTACTGGCTTGCTTCCCCTGGCTTGCCTAGCTGGTTTTCTTATAGAACCCAAGACTACCAGCCCAGGGATGATACCACCCACAAGGGGCCCTTCCCCCTTGATCACTAATTGAGAAAATGCCTTGCACCTGGATCTCATAGAGGCCTTTTCTCAACTGAAGCTCCTTTCTCTGTGATAACGTCAGCTTGTGTCAAGTTGACACACAAAACTAGCCAGTACAATTGACCCCTTGTCAAACACAAACACATCACCATTAAGCCTTGACCCTTACTTTCTTATTCATCCCCAAGATCTAAATAACTTTAAAAGTCCCACAGTCTTTGCAAATTCTTACATATTAACATTTCAGTCCCTCTTAAGCATCCAATCTCTTAAAATTCAAAGTCTTTTAAAATTCAAAGTCTCTTAACTGTGGGCTTCACTAAAATACCTTCTTCCTTCAGGAGGGAAAATATATCAGGGCACAGTCACAATCAAAAGCAAAATCAAATGCCAACCATCCAATGTCTGGGATCCACTCACGATCTTCTGGATTCCTCCAAGGGCTTGAGTCACTTCTCCAGCTCTGCCCTTTGTAGCACACACCTTGTCTTCTAGGCTCCAGATGCCTGTACTCCACTGTTGCTGCTGTTCTTGGTGGTCATCTCATGGTACTGGCATCTCCAAAACACTGCTGTCTTCCACTGCAACTAGGCTTTACAAACAGCCTCTCATAGGCTCTCTTCATGGTACCAAGCCTCACCTCCTTTGCATGACCCCTTCAGTCCTGGAATTGCAACTGAGTCTGCACCTTCACCAATGGCCTTCTGAGGCCTCTCACAGTACCCAGGCCTCAGCTGCTCTTCATGACTCCTTCATGCCTTCAAAACCAGTACCACCTGGGTGACTCTGACACATTACCAAGTCCAGCCACAGGACAAGGTACAACCCTGCCTATCTCTGGAACACAGCCTCTGTGCTCTCAGAAAACACTTCTCAGAAGATTTCACCCCAATGATGTGGGTCTCTTCTTAATCACCTCTAATATCTTAGCTCCAGCTAACCAGCATCAATAGTCCCAGCAATGCAATGGTTTTGCTTTAGTAGTTCTGGTATCTTGTTAATCCCAGCTGATTTCTTCAGCCCCAGCTAATCAAAACCACAGAATCTTAAATCAATCTAGCAACAGCCCTGATAAGAGTCTTTAATCTTCCCTCTGAAATTTCACAAGCCAGGCCTCTATCTTCTGCATTGTTCTCAACATTATCTTCCAAGCTCCTACAGAACACCCCACAGGGCAGTCCAATGTTTCAAAGTCCTTCCACAGTCGTCCCCAAAACATGGTCAGGTTGTCACAGGAATACCCCACTATGCTGGTACCAATTTGTCTTAGGGTTTCTATTCCTGCACAAACATCATGACCAAGAAGCAAGTTGGGGAGGAAAGGGTTTATTGAGCTTACACTTCCATGCTGCTGTTCATCACTAAAGGAAGTTAGGACTGGAACTCAAGCAGGTCAGGAAGCAGGAGCTGATTGCAGAGGCCATGGAGGGATGTTCCTTACTAGCTTGCTTCCCCTGGCTTTGCTTGGCTTGCTCTCCTATAGAACCCAAGACTACCAGCCCAGGGATGGTACCACTCACAACTCCCCCTCCCCCCCTTTGATCACTAATTGAGAAAATGCCTTACACCTTGATCTCATAGAGGCATTTTCTCAACTGAAGCTCCTTTCTCTGTCATAACGTCAGCTTGTGTCAAGTTGACACACAAAACCAGCCAGTACAGACATCTTCAGTTGCTTATACTGTGGTGGTTTGAATATGCTTGGCCCATAGAGAGTGGCACTAGTAGGAGGTGTGGCCTTGCTGTATTAGGTGTGGCCTTGTTGGAGGAAGTGTGTCACTGTGGGGAGGGTTTTGAGGTCTCCTCCTTATTCTTGAGTTCCACCAGTGACTGTTCTTCGGGGAGGGGTTCACACTATAGGCTATCTTAGGAATCATGTGCAAACCTGCAGTCACTCAGAGTTCTCTGGTTCTTTGTTCTACTTTGAGTCCAAGGATCTCCCAACCTGGATACATAAGAGGCAGCCCTTGATGGCAGAAACCCAGTATGGAAAAGAAAAGAGTCTCCTCCTGGCTGCCTGCAGAAGATGTAGAACTCTCAGCTCCTTCTCCAGCACCATTTCTACCTGAATACTGCCATGCTTCCTGCCATGGTAAGAATGGACTGAACCTCTGAAACTGTAAGCCAGCCTCAATTAAATGTTGTTCTTTATAAAACTTGCCTTGGCTAGAGCGTCTGTTCACAGCAATGAAACCCAAACTAAGGCTTATACCTTAGTTTAAATGAAAAAAATTTTGAAATATCTATTTATTTATTTTATATATGTGAGCACACTGTCACTCTCTTCAATCAGATCCCTTTACAGATGGTTGTGGATCATCATGTGGTCCTGGGAATTGAACTCAGGACCTCTGGAAGAGCAGTCAGTGCTCTTAACTGCTGAGCCATCTCTCCAGGCCCTTAAATGAAACTTTTTTTTGGTTTTTTTTTTTTTTGAGTTTTTGAGACAGGGTTTTTCTGTGTAGTCCTGGCTGTCCTGGAACTCACTCTGTAGACCAGGCTGGCCTCGAACTCAGAAATCCGCCTGTCTCTGCCTCCCAAGCGCTGGGATTAAAGGCATGTGCCACCACTGCCTGGCTAAATGAAACTTTTTAGCTGAAAAGAATATCACAAAACCTTTACAGATGAAATGATTGATGATCAGGATGGTTAGAGTGAGAGGCAGTAAGATTGGCCCTAAATTGATAATAATAGAATTGGGCCGGGGTGATCATATGCTATTTGTATAGATTTTTGACTTTTTTAATAATGAAAAATTGGGGGAAACATTAAAAGTTATGGGTTTTGTTAATGAATGGATTTTAAAAATTGAGAACACCAAAATGATGGAGGGGGTGAGGCACTTTGAGGGCCAGCCCCCCCCTGAGAGGGGCTCAGGGTCTGCTGGACCTTCCACAGCTTCCCAAGACCCCTCTGTCCTTCTAGAGTTCAGGTGTCCAGTCATTAGGTAAGATGGCTGCATTTTGTCCTTGACTTGCATAAGTCTCGCACACATGGAAAGTGTCACATTTTCCATTATTGTACAGCTTGACACTTTTTCACAAGCAGGATGTGTGGGGTGATGAGGACCTGGGTTAAGAACCATTAGGATACCAGAGGCCTCCTTGGCCTCTAGCCTGTGCCTGTTGTGGCACCACCATCACCACAAAGCATCTATCTGCATTTGCTCTCAGTGTGGCACTTCCCTTGCCAACAAGGGAGCTCTGTATACAACTGTGGATAGTTTATTCTCGTGGCACTGGGTTGCATTGGTTTATTTATCCAAGTGATACAATTATTGTCTGCTCTGTTTACACTGTTACTAATGGTGGGTATTATAAGAAATAATTGTTATGGTCCATTTTCAATATGAGGTGTTCTCAGAGTTCATCAGAGCTGCAAAGGTGCCAAGTCCCCCTCTCGGCTTTCTGGTAGGGCCTGCTTGTCTTAGGACTCTTTGAGAGTTTGAAAGTTGGTCTGCTGAGTGACTAAGTCTGGGGGGAATGGGTCTCAAACCCCGAATTGCTCATTGGATGAAGCTTTATGGCCTAGGCCAATGAGATGGAGCATTTGGGAGCGTCTGACCTATGGAGAAGAGAAGGGGAATGTCTTTTGATAGAGAGGATTTTTTTAAAGTCACTGTCTTGCATTAACTCACCACAGTCAGACATTTTTGCTTTAGCTCTATGAGGAGTCCCTTTCTTCAGAATTGTATATTTAAAACTGCTTCATTTTCACTAGGCTTGTTAATATCTTATTTCTAGATAGAAAGTACTTGAGTAGTTTCTAATGTGGAATGATCACGAGTGGCACACCCCCTCAGAACCTTCCTGAATGTGTCTTTTGGGCCATAACAGTCTTCTCCCTGAATCTACAACCAGGAGTGGGGTTCAGGTAAAAGCTGCTGTTCAATGCTCCAAGGACTCCCAAGTAGTTTGTTTTCTTTAGAGGAAAGATTTTGCTATCCTAAGGGTTTGGGTCTTTCTCTTTTGAGGTGCAATGTATACAGCTGTTTCAGGAAACATTTAATTTTTGTTTTAAAGGAAGCTACCTGCTCTCATGACCACCAACAAACACCCCCGATCCTGCAGGACCACATTCCTTCTTCCCTACACCCAGCCACAGAATGCTCCCTGAGCCACCAAACCTAACCTGGTACTGGGGGGACAGATGGGATTCTGATGGCCTGGGGGAGGAGTGCAGGGTAGAATCCCAAGTGCTGCTGAGCTCTTGTTATGGCTGTCTGTTATCGGGAGCCTTGAGAGTGTCAGGGCGGCCAGACCTGTTGTACATATGTATGACAGAGACAGACAGAGATGGGAATCTGGAGTGGGGAGATGTAATGGGGAAGGGGAGAGACTGGGACAAGGACAGGAAGCAATGGCTGACAGAAACACAAACTAAACTAGGCAGAGGCAGGGCAAGAGGGGAGAGAGGAGTGGGGCCTACAATGAGCCAGGTGTGAAGGAATGGAGCCTTGGGGCATCCAAGTGAGACCACACAGTTCTGAGGAAAAATCCCTATCTCCAAATAGGCAACAATTGTGTTTTTGCTACCAGAGTATTGTGAGAGGTGACTTCAATTTGAAAAGCTCACAGGACTCAATTAAAAAGGTCCCAGAGAACTGAGATAAGCAGGCTATACCACCCAGAGAGAGCCAAAGCCCCTCTCAAGGCTTCTAGGTCCCACCCAGGGATAAAGTAGAATAGTGGCTCTTAACCTTCCTAATGCTGCAATCCTTTAGTACAGTTCCTCATGCTGTCGTGACCCCAACCATAAAATTATTTTGTTGCTATTTCATAACTGTAATTTTGCTGTTATAAATCATAATGTAAATATCTTATTTTCAACCTCTGTGAAAGAGTTTTTTATTTCTCCCCCCCACCCCCCAAAGGGGTCAAGACTCGCAGTTTGAGAACCACTGAACTAGAGGCTCTCTCTACTTACTGTACAGTTTCCAAGCCCCAGCCAAGGGCAGAGGGAGGTCTCTGGGTGGCTCTTCCCCAGGACAAGGACAAGGTTTCCTTTGCAGCCTCTAGCCCCAGGCCCTGCTATAGGCACCTGCCCTGAATCTGCAGCCCTCAGTCTTCTCTGCTAGGAGGGCCTTCCTCAGAACCTTGCACATCTCCAGATGTCAGGCTGTCATAAAGAACATGAGGGAAACTGAGGCTTGATGTGTTTATAAAAAGATAAAGAAATAAGAGATATGTTTTGTGGATGTGTATGGTGAGGTGTGGGGGAAGGGGGTGCCTCAGCGGGCCCATGCCGAGGCATCCCTTCCCACTGAGGGACCAGTAACACAATGGTATAGTATAGAATAGAGTTTATTCAGGGCATGAGGAGGGGAGTTAAGAGGGTAGTAGAGGCAGTGAAAGGCAGAGAGAGGGAGAGGGTAGAGAAGTAGAGACCGGCCATGACCATGTGGAAGGGGAGAAGGGAATGGGGAGAGAGGGGGAGCAAGGGGGAAAGAAAGGAAGCAAGAGAGAGAGAAGAGGGGGCAAGCAGCCCCTTTTATGGTGGGTCAGGCTTACATGGCTGCTGTCAGGTAACTGTGGGGTGGAGTTTAGACAGAATGCTAACATTTGACCTTTCCGCAAAGCCCTTCTCCTGACCTACCTCTTGGACCTAAGGCTCTTCACTAGTGTCCATCCCACTTCTCCCTGACCTATTCCTTACATAGCAGCCTTCTCCTTGTTACTTGTCTCCTTGGCATGGTCCACAAACCCTGAGCTGCCTGCCTCCAGGGCCTGACTCCTGTCCGTGGCGGTCCCCATCACCTCTCTGCTCTCACCAGTCTCCCTCTGCCCCTCCAGTGTCCTTGCCTCCTTTGTGTAGGCCCGTCGGCCTGATGCTTACAGTTCGTCGGCCTGATGCTTACAGTTCGGCTGTCAGCTCAAGTATCATCTTCTCAGATAACTCTCTCCCAGTCACACCATCTCCTGAGTTAGCTCAGTGGTCACTATCACTTTTCCTGGTCTTCGTTTTTCTAAAGCACTGAGTCACTTCTTGAGTAAAAAGTCAGCAACAATTCTCAACAAAGGTGTTTTGTTTTGATTTTTTTTTTTTTTTTTTGAGAATGAATGATTCTCTATTAGGATATCTTAATGCAATTGGTCTCGAATAGCAGCTTCTAAGGGTCAATCCCAGGGAATTCCTGTTATATGTCAGACCTCAGTGTATTTCCTTCCCATGTGGTAGTAAAGGGTCCTTCCCATTGTCTGACATACTTCTTTTTCTCCCCATTTATTTATTTATTCACTTTACATCCTAATCTCAGCCCTCCTCCTCCCAGTCCTCCCCTCACACAGTCCCTCCTCTTTGCTCCTCTCCTTCTTCTCTGCTTCTTGAACTTTGGCCTGTAGGACAAACAACTGACTGGGGACAGGAGTCACTGTATTGAATTTTCTACCCCACCCCTCACCCCAATCTCTGTCCTAGGCCTTTGTGGCAGCTGCTGGGCAAGAAATGAGATGAAGAATGTAATAGCCTCTCTCTAAGGGCCTCCGGACGGAGGGCAGTATTAGTTTATGGATCCTAGCAATTGGGTCACATTGATTATCAGTGGACACATGCCACTTCAACCACTGTGTGTGAAGTGGGAAGCTGAAAGATAAAGATCCTGACTACACTGAACCTCTCAGGAGGGCTTAAAACTATCCTATGACCCTAAGGGAGCCTGCAGTCAGGTGTGAACACACCCTATGAATACTTGTAATCCAGAGTGTGTGGTAAGAGGAGACCCATTCTCTCACACTAGAGCTGTGTGGAAGAAGGTGTGGACACACAGTCACACACACTGTTGCATACTCATGATAGGCACCTGGAGAGATGGCTCAGTGGGTAAAACACTTACCTGTGATCATGAGGACCAGAGTTGAGAGTCCTGGAACCTACCTGAAAGGAAAGCTGGACTTGTGTGTTGGTGGCAGTCTGTGAGCTCCAAACTTGGGAGGCAGAGACAGGATCCCTAGAGCAAGCTGGCTAGCTATACTAGCTGTAGTCGGCAGGCTCTGGGTTCAGAGAGATCCTGCCTCATCTGAAGTAAAGTGGAGACGGATTCAAGAAGACACCTGATATCAATTTTGGGCTTCTAAACACTAGGGCTCATGTGTGTGCCTATGTGAATGTGTGCATGTGTATGCATGTGCACTTGCTCACACACATACATACACACATGTGTATCCACCCAGGTGTGAACATGCAATACACATGCATCAAAACAATACACACATGAACGAATACTCATAACATTTGTGGCACTGCAGCCCAGGCCAGGAGGGCCTTGAGACTAGAAGCTGTCAAGATCCTCATGTAAGACAGCTGTGAAAATCCCTGGCTCTGGTTTTTGCCTTCTTAATCCTGTGGGATATTTGACCAAAGTTGTGACTGGTGGAGGGTCATTTGCCTGAAGCCTTCTCTGGGACCATTCTAAGCCATGTCGTTCTGTGTATTGAACTTTGCTTGCCCACAGCTAACCTGTCCACATCCTTACTGGAGTCCTCTCCTCCCTTTCACCTCCCTCCCCTTCCTGGATTTCTTGATGCATCTCTTAAAACCTCAACAACAACAACAACAACAACAGCCCACACATGCCACTAGAGGTCTGCCTGGCTTGAGAGGAGCTTGCACCACAGCACTGGGAAGCAGCTGGTATCATGTATCTGGGAGAGGATTGTGGTCAACTGGGCACCGGCATGCTTGGAAAAGGTAGCAGCTGCCACTCAGTTTCCAGCTGCTGGTTGCCATGGTGCCCTCTCCTTCATTTTTTTTCAAGAATTGCTAGAGAGCTAGATTTTCACGCAATGTCTCCCAGCTTCAGAATACTGTAATGAATGAAAGAGGAGGAGGAGGAGGAGGGGTGAGAGAAGGTGGAAGACAAGGAGGAGGAAGAAGAGAGGAAGAGGAGGAGGAGGAAGAAACTGTACAGGTCACAGAAGCATGCCAGAGGCTGTAATCTTACAGACCACAAATTAGCTACTCACAGTGAGTTAAAGCCAGCGGAGGGTGGAGGGAGCTGTCTGCAAGGTGTGACCCTTGAGTGGCACTTTGATAACCAGGAGATGTGGGAGGTGGTAATGCAAAGGATTACAGGAAAAGGGCAGGAAGCTGTGATCAGGGTGTGGAGACTAAAGACAGAGTCTGTAGCTTTGGGGCTGGGGTGCACCAAGATGGTAACATCAGATCTCTTGTTCTCTGGCAAGTGGACCTCTCAAACCCTTACTGTCATGGCTTCCCTGATTTCTGGTTTCTGGGGAACCCCTCTCCAGGCCCTGTCTTCAGATTCTCCACTATAACCCCAGTGTGAGTTGTCTGTGTCATGCCTTACACACCATGAGTTTTGAAATAAAGACATGCTCCTTAGTGTAAATGAAAACTGAGACATATGCTAGTATGCTTCTCCCAGAATTCCCAGAGAGAATCAGCCAAGACACAGACATCCAGAAGTCCAGTCATGGCTGTCCAGAGGGCAACCACGTTGGGAATCTGTCTGGCTAACTAGTAAAGCTGAGCACATATGGGTCCTGTGACCTAGCAACCCTACCCCACGTACACCCACGGGAGCTGAGTATACCACGAGCCACAAAAGAATGTCCTGTAAGACAGCCATTGTGATATCAATAAGTAAGTTAACATATTTCTGAAGTGGAGTATGCCCCAGTCACAAAAAACCAAAACCAAAACCAAACAAACAAAAACCCGAACTGTTGTTACTGCAATAACATGCTTCACACTGAAAGAAGCCAGACACAGGAGAACGTATAAGCCCCTAGTTCAAGAGCGGCCTAACCCAGTCTCGTCAGCATAGTAGTGGTGTGGAAAAGCAAACTCTGAGAGGAGTTTGTGGGGATGTGGGAGGCCAGGGATAGTCTGCTGATCTGAGCAGAGCTTATCTGGATGTGCCACCCTAGATGGTTATATGGCGATTGTTTGCGTCCAGGAAACTCATCAAACTGCTGAGGATTCCTGTGCTTTCTGTGTGAACATTATGAATGTTTTGTTATTGTTCTGTTGTTTATAAAGACCATATTGCATAGCTTAGCCACCACACACACATCTTTAGAGAGGGTTTAGAGAACATATTTGGGCTCTAACAGCCATTCCCCCCAAAGAATTCCGGAATATTCCTGTCAGAAGTTGGGGGGCTGGATCTCTGAGGACAATCTTGGTGGGAACCATGCTTTATAGGCTTTATGGGGAGGGCAAGGCTTTGGCTGTGCGGGGGTGGGGGGTGGAGGGTGGGGTGGTGGTGGTGTAGGGCAGGGGAATGCGGGCTGGGGCTGGGGGCGGGGCGGGGACCTGGGGACTCGAGAGAGGAATGCGGAGTGAGTTTGTGATTCAGATGAGCTCTGAGCTTGTTTTCTTTGGTGCAGATTTGACCCTGAGACCATTAATTGTGGGACTTTGTTCCTTGACTTGTGGGCACTTTAAAAACATGACCATATTGGGTTTGGGAATTTCGCTCCTCAGCTACAGTAGAAAGTCCAGGAGCTTGGCCGGAAGTGTGGCACAATGGGGAGGCTCCACAGGGACTCCTGCGGTGCCTGGCTGGGCCAGGGAAGGGATTTCCCTGCTTCTGTTGAGACCTGCCTTTCCGGTCCCCAGGCCTGTGTTTGCAGCACAGCTTCTTCCAGAAGTTATTGCCTTCCTTGTCCACAAGGCCAGGGGAACCAGCACATGGGAGGTCCCAGGAAGACGGGTGACCGGGTGGGCTCTCTTCCCTGAGAACCCCGGAAGCATCTGCACTCCTTCCAGAAGCAGACCTTTGTTCTCCCTGGTCACAGACTGGCTTATCTGACAGGGTTTGCCTAGTGCGAGTTTCATTTAGGGGTAGGACAACAACTCCAAAGGAAGCTGCCTCTCAATTTACTTCAGAGTCAAGAAAAAAAGAGAACTGATGGGAAGCTGGTGGAAGACTCTCACAGTGGATGTGGGTGGCAGGGTGGGCCCCAATTTTGTAAGAGAAGCATTTAGTGCCTGTTAGCATTCTGTCTAAACTCCACCCCACAGTTACCTGGCAACAGCCAGGGATGCTCCTCCCCACAGTTGCCTGGCAGCAGCCAGGTGGGCCTCGCCCACTATAAAAGGAGCTGCTTGTCCCTCCTCTCTCTCTCTCTTGCTTCCTCTTTCCCCCCCTTGTTCCCCCTCACTCCCCGTTCTCTTCCCCCCTTCCAGGTGGTCATGTCCGGTCTCTCCCTCTCTCTGCCTTTCTCTGCCTCTACTTCCCTCTTAACTCCCCTCCCCATGCCCTGAATAAACTCTATTCTATACTATACCTTCGCGTGTGGCTGGTCCCTCTGGGGGAAGGGATGCCTGGGCATGGGTCTGCACACCCTTCCCCTACACCCATATAACATATATCTTATCATTTTTAATAAACACATCAGTGCCCGCAGTGGATTCGATTCAACACTTACTTCTTGTGTGCCTACCCATGCCAGGCACAGGGCCAGGCTCTACTGATTAATTGTAGTGGGCCAGAATAATAAAATAAGTAAATGGTGTGGTTGATTAGGTGAGAAATGCTAAGGAAAAAAAGTACAGCACAGCTGCTGAGGAGGAGATGGGGGCGGGGCTGTTTTTAATCTAAGGCCGAGGTAGAGGTGAGTGAGCAGGTAAAGACTGGGAAGGGTGGGGGCAGGGAACAGGGGAGTAACCTGTCAGGATGCCCAGCAGGCTCAGTACCAACAGTGGACAGTTTGGGCTGGAGCAGAGTTGGTGTGGCAGCCCTCTAATGAATTAGGCTTTACTGTGGTGTGTAGCGTGGATCAGAACTTTCTGGAAGAAAGAAAATAACAGAGCCAAAAGCTTTAAATCTCAAACTCTCTGTCTCCCCAAAACACACTCAAGTCCGTTTCTAGGCATCTTCCTGAAGGGGAAACAGGATGGGCCACTGAAATAGACATTAGTAGCTGCTTGCCGAAGCTTGGCTTATAATGGCAAGCCCCGCCCCAACACCTTTCAGTAAGCATGGAAGGTTCAAGTGATCATGGGGTGCGCACTCTGTACAGTTGGCTCTCGATGGCTGATGGTTGGGTGTGCATAGGTTCTGTCTCATTGGCCCCCACTTTTTTTTTATTTTGAGACAGGGTCTCATTCCATTCACCAGCTGGCCTTGAACTTGTGATTCTCTAGAAGCTGGGATTTATAAGTCTGTACTATTTTTCGAGGATTTAATGATGGAAGGAAAATGTTTAAAATATGTAAATATGTAAATGTTTAAACTAAGATAATGCCTGCTCACTGTAATTTCAACTTGTTTTTTAAAATGCATATACACACATGCTCCCACACAGATGGTTCTTGGAAACATGATGCTGGGGGAAAGAAGGCAGAAGGCAGAGGCCACATAACACATGATTCCGTGCATATGAAGTGTCTAGAACAGACAAATCTATACAGACGGAAAGCAGATGAGTGGTTTGGGGGTGGGGTGGGGCTGTGGGTATCGAGTGACTGCCAACAGCCCTGTCTTGGGGTGGTACTATCTGTGGGCTCTTAAAGAAAGTTGGTTGACTATATATATCTGGGCAGTGGTGGTGAATGCCTTTAATCCCAGTACTTGGGAGGCAGAGACAGGTGGATTTCTGAGTTTGAGGCCAGCCTGGTCTACAGAGTGAGTTCCAGGACAGCCAGGGCTACACAGAGAAACCCTGTCTCGGAAAAAAAAAAAAAAAAAGAAAGAAAGAAAGAAAGCAGGCTGAGTAAGCCAGGGGAAGCAAGCTAGTTAAGTAACATCCCTTCATGGCCTCTACATCAGCTCCTGCTTCCTGATCTGCTTGAGTTCCAGTCTTGACTTCCTTTAGTGATGAACAGCAGCATGGCAGTGTAAGCTGAATAAACCTTTTCCTCCCCAACTTGCTTCTTGGTCATGATGTTCGTGAAGGAATAGAAACCCTGACTAGGACACACCTGTAATCTTATCCATCCATCCATCCATCCATCCATCCATCCACCCACCCATCTGCTATATTGTTTGTATCACTGAATCTTTCTCTAACACCTCCATTGTCCTCCACAGCCAGCTTATCCTATCTTCCTGTTTCATTCCCACAGTACTGAATAAGCAGGACTGATCAGATGAGAAATCCTCCAACTCCCTAGCACAACAGCCTGCTCTGTCTTCCCTCCTCTGGTCTGCCATGGGTGTCCTTCAATCCCCAGGCCAGTCTCTCCTGCTGGTGCCTGAGTCCTATGCTTGTTACCTACTCAAGGGCTTTGTACCAGAGACACACACACCTCTCTCACACCAGCCAAGTTTTCTTGGCTTCCCAGTATGTGGCCCACTTAGCTGCTTCACTGGGCTCTTAAAGTCCACCCTGGGAGTTCATCCAAGCTGATGGCTGCCCTGCCTTTTCAGCAGATCCTGGTGCTCTTACCCTTTAATCCACTGAGGAGACTAACCTTAAGCATGGATCCAAAATCTCACCCATTCCACAAGTCTGTTAAGCCATCTGCTCTTCACCTGACTCTCCCAGGGTCACTGGGATCTTTTTCACTCTTGGCCTACAGACTGTCAACACCACACAGTGGTCCTTCTATGGCACATCAAATTATGTGACCCTGCAGTAGATTCCTGTCTCAACCTGACTGAATGCCAAAGTCCCACCAATGAACAATCAGGCCCTTCCCAATCGGTTTCTAGTTTTCTCTCTCCCTCCCCCTTCCTCAGCTTATTCAAGTGGCACCTCCCCTTTAATGCTAAACTCAAAATGTCACTTCCTTTGAGTGACAAGACATACTTAGCACTCTACATTGTAGTATTTTGGCTGTCAGGGCCACTGTGAATAGAGCTTTGAGCAGGTCCCGGGAGTCTCCATCTTCCTAGTGCACGAATAGACGCATTCATAGCCATGGTGCAGACACCCAGCTGGGCCAAGGGGAGGCCTCACAAAGATAATGTAAGTGTATGGATTCTGTTTCAAAGGTAAGTCTCATTGTCTCCAAATCACACTTGAGGCAGGGGCTCCTGGTGCCTGCCCTGTTCCTTGCCACTTATTTCCTGGCAGTGGCCAGCCATTGCCTTTCCAGTGAGGTGCATTTCCCTAGTGAGCAGCTCAGTTCCTGGGATCAGCCACCCACCAGTGACTGGTGATTGTGTGTGGATACCCCAGGGTGGGGTCACATTATCTGCTGGCTCTCTTCCGGCTGCCAGAATTGACCCTCAGGAGTAAGCTTTTCCTGTCCACACTGATAAATAGTGGCAAGACCCCTTTATTGGCTGCTTTCCTTTCTGGTTATGTTCCTGCTCTGACCTATATTTCCTGGGGTACCCCTCAAATTTCCCCCATAGGACTTTTGTCTTAGGGTTATTTGGGGGTAAGCCTTTAGGAGACCCAGAGCTCCAAGGAGAGCAGAGAGTATTGTTTTACTTCTTTCTTACTGAACCTTGCACTTTACACATGCTATTTGCACTTACTCACTTTGTGAGGCAGCAACATTACATTACTGTCTTGCCCTTGTTTTGTGGATGGACCTGAGGCTTAGTGAAGTTGTCACAAGATGAGGTGCTGCTCAACAGAGGCACAACTCACACCCATATATGACTAGCTCTGAAAACAGAGCTCTTTTACCTGCTCTGAGATCTTCAGGTAATCGAATGTTTGAACTTTGGCAGGGTAGGGTCAGTCGTTAGAAACTAGAAGGAAGGTGTCAGTTGGATATTGCTGCAGAGCAAACTGCTCCGAACACCACTGGCTATAAATTGCAAGCCTTTATTCTTGTGGAGTGGAGGGCTGACTGGTCCACAAAGGGCCATATGGGCAGCTGGGTGGCTGCAGCAGCCTGCTGACCTTTGGTCCTTGCTGAGGGTTAGGGTAAGCTCAAACCCACCTGAGATTCCTTCGGGGCCCCATGAAGGTGGGGCAATGATTACTTAAGGTAATACCTCTTCTGGGGTGTCCGCAGGGGCACAAGAGAGTAGACATTAATGTGAGAGAATCTCTAGGACAGCCCCGTATCATTGGCCAAGGCGAGTCACACAGTCAGGTATGTAAGTCGACTGGATGGGAATCGCTTTTTGCCTCTGGAGGGAGGGAGGGAGTGCCAGGTTCCAGTGACGAAGGTAAGATTCTAACAGAAGTGGAGACTAGAGGCCAATCATTTTACTGAAGAAATTAGGCCATTAATATTTTCTAGAAAGAAGACAAGAAAATCAGTACAAGGTAATGAGTGAGTGATGGAGGAAATTCCTTGTCTTAGGTAAGGTTTGGGGAAACAGTGTTCACTCTGATATCTTACAAATCATGTTCTACAGGGAAGAACCACTCTTGCTGTTAATATACAGGATCCCTCTGTACAGGCTCTCTAGTTTTGATGACCTCTTATCCTACAAGTTTATCTCCCTACCACCACTATGATTCTAGACATTGCAGGCCCAAGGGATGAATTTCAGCAGTGTTAGGGGAAGTGGGAATAGACAGAGAGAAAACTACCTTTTCTTTTCCTTTGGAGCCAATGGGCTCCTATCTTCCAAAATGGCTACCCTGGAAAATTAGTCCAAGGATAGGTTATGAAGAGGGAGCAAGGGCAGACTGGGTAGTCAGGCCCTGATCTCTCAGAAGGCAGAGCTGTGTAAAGCCTGTTCTCTCCTTGGGGAAAACAAAGGAAGAGAGCTAGAGTAGGCAGACTGTAGTTGACATATCCCAACATGTTATCACTTCAGAAAGTACAGCATCAGTGAGGCATTCTGGGAAAAAGTAAAGAGCTTAATCGATGTTTGTGGTAAGTGTGATCTTTACACCTTCCCATTTCCTCTGAAGAGACCTATTCCCTTTAGAGTTGAGGGGTCATGTGACATGCTCTGGACAATGAGATGAGTCCATGAAGGATGTGGGACTTCTAGGTAGAGGCTTTGCCTGGCTCCTTCCCGTCTTGATTACCATGGGAATGTACGCATGGAGAGGGGACATGCCTCTACCTGAGTCACAGAGTGATTACAGGGGCAGTTCTCCTAATGACATGTACTGGACATGTAGCATGAGATAGATGTCAGGCTTTGCTGGCTAAGTCCTGGAGACTTTTGAGATGGTTCTAGCAGTGCAGCCCTGCCTGTGCTGACTAATACAGGACAACCCAGAGGAGCACCAAAGAATCTGAGATGACAAAACTGTGACCATGAAGATTCTGGCCCTGACAAAACTTGATGATAAGCTCTGAAATATACAATGGGGATTATGCTTATGGGAAGAGTGTAAATGTTATAAAACAAACAAATTGGAAGTATCCATAAAACCAATAAAATGTGAATTGAGGAAGAAAGTAAATGGAGTTCTTTTGACTTTTTTTAAAAAAAAAGACTTATTTATTTTATTTGTAAGAGTACACTGTAGCTGTCCTCAGACACACCAGAAGTGGGCATGAGATCCCATTACAGATGGCTGTGAGCCACCATGTGGTTGCTGGGAATTGAACTCAGGACCTCTGGAAGAGCAGTCGGTGCTCTTAACTGCTGAGCCATCTCTCCAGCCCTCTTTTGACTTTTACAGTGGGAATTCACACCATCTATCATTTAAGACTGGAGTTTAAACCCAAAGATAATTTTCCCCTTCTGTGTTATACTTTGAATTTTTAAATTTTACTTTGTATGTCTGAGTGTTTTGCTTGTGTGTAAATATGAATACCACATACATGCCAAATACCCAAAGTGGCCAGAGAGGTCACTGGATCCATTAGGGTAGATAGTTGTGAACTGCCATGTGGGTACTAGGAATTGAACTTGGTTCTCTGGAAGAGAAATCAGTACTCTTATCTTCTAAGCTGTCTCTTGAGCCCTATACTTTAGATTTTTAATCAAGAAAATCAAATTTCTTGATGGGCCTCAAACCAAGGCTTCATCCATGTTGGGAAATATTCCACCATTGAACTCCATCCTCATGTCTGAGAGATCTTGATGTAGAGCTGCAGCACTGTGTATAAATATGAAAGGAATTCAGCAAAATTCGGCCATTTTTTCAGTTCTACTTTTCTTCCTCTTGTTAAAATAAATGAGTCTCTTAGAAGCAGACTCAGACTCTAAATTTGAATATTTTAGGTGGCAGAGGAGAGGTATGAGGGTTAATTTTAATTGTCAACTTATCAGAAGCTAGACTCACTGGGAAATGGGCTACTGGGAATCCCTGTGGGGGATTTTCTTGATTGCAGTTCATTGAGATGGAAGACCTGCCCACTGGCTGGGATCCTAGACTATTTAAGCAGAGAAAGGGAGCAGCATGTATACATTGCTCTCTCCTTGACAGTGGGTGCAATGCAGCCAGCTCATGCTCTTGTTGCTGTGACAAACCTTTCCAGATAGACTGTAACCTGGGCCTGTGAACCAAATAAACCCCTTTCTCTTAAGTTGCTTTTGTTAAGATACTGTATCATAGCAACAGAGAAAGAACACTAAGACAGGAGAGGTCTTGGGAATCACTGTCAGGAGTGTGAGGTAGGACTAGAAGGGTGTAGATACAGGGTAGTAAAGAGAAAATGGGGTTTGGCTGTAGTGGGGCGCCTGTCTCAGAGCTGTCCTATCCAGATGACAAGGACACTGTTTTCCCATCAACTTCACGTGTCCATATCCCCCTGGTTATTGACTGCCTGGCTCCTTCTCCTATCTTTAGAGGCTGCCCCCCCTACCCTCCTGTAGCCAGAGAGACCCTCAGCAGAGTGGGCATCATACTCCCTAGGAGAAACTGCTGAACTTCCCTGGAAGAGCAGATGCCCACAGGAAAAGGCACCAACAACACTGAGAAAAACCTTTTGGTTTAAAAAGCCTGTATAGGAGATTAGCATCAGATGAATTAGGCCAAATTTAAAAAGCAAATCTCAAAAGGCTACACACTGTGCTATTCCATTTATATAGATTTCTAGAAAAGCCACAACTTTGACAGAAATTCATTTTGTAACTGGGGAAGGGGGGATGCTGGGGGGGAGAGGGGAGGGACTGGCTGTGGAGAGGCAGTACCATACTAAAAGACATTTCTCTGTGTGGAGTTGTACCTAAAAACCCCAACAGCGAAGGCCTTAAAAACATATCTGCATTCTTTGCTGTTTCAAGGAGGAGGGATTCTTGTTCCCAGGATACTTAGTGACTTGCCTCTAGAAAGTAGAATATGAAATCAGGCAGAAAGGCTGTAGCATGAGTCAGAGACTAGCTCACAGGAAGCAGGATGGGATTCTGTCTCTGTCTGGGGGTCTCTTTCTGTCTACCCACTTCCCCAGCAGCCCCCTGCAAGTTCCGGTGAGTAAATGAGGCCTCCAGCCAGGGCCTCTTTGGAAATGGATCCTCCATCCTAGTGCTAGAGGAAGCTACTACTTCCCTAACCGGTTATGACCTCATGAGACATGGAGACACCGCCAGCCAGCTGAATGACCTTCAAGACCCTGTCCCTCACGACCTTATACATAGGTTAAGAACCCAAAATACTTAGACCGGAGAGGTGTTCCCAACATTAGAGTTCAGATTTAAGATGGTTGGTATATATTTCGGATTTTTAAAGAGGTGTTGACATCACCTGTGTGCGGTGCCAGGTCCGCCTTTGGAAATTCTGTGCCTCCTTCCACCTTCATGTGGGCTCTGCGGCGTAAAACTCAGTTTCTAGACTTGCACAGCTCTGTCACTCTCTCAGACATCCTTCCCACCCCATGTCAGAGTCTCATTGTCAGGCTGGGGTGCCCTATCTGGAGTAGAAGTGGCTTTCTGTTTTAAGCTGTTCTGTATTGGGGTAACTTGCTACATATTGATGAGTGACCAAGGCACTGACTGGAACTCTAATGTGTATTTAAAAAGCCCTGCACAGTCACATAATTTTGGAGAGAGTGATTTGGTATTGTACTCATCTAAAGTGAGTGATGGCTGTTTCTGGGTGCGTTTCAAGGGGAATTTGGGTTTTATTACATTCATAAACCCTTCTTAAGATGATCACACATCACCAAAGTCAGGAAAAGCCATGCCAGGTGGTTCACACCTATAATCACAGCTTGGAATTCTGAGGCCAGCTGAGGTTACATAATGAATTCCAGGCCAGCTGGGATTAAAGATGGAGCCTCTGTCTTAAATAAATAAATAAATAAATAAATAAATAAATAGTGCATGCCTCTCTCTCTCTCTCTCTGTGTGTGTGTGTGTGTGTGTGTGTGTCTGTGTGTGTATGTATATGTCTGTGTATCTGTGTGTGTATATTGTAAAAACTGCGGAGATGGTTCGATCAGGAAAGTGTTTGGCACACTGACACAATGACCAGAGCTTGGATCCCTAGCACCCACATCAAACAAAATCTGGGTCTGGTGGCACACGTCTAGAGATAAGAGGGTTCCTGATACTTGATGGCCAGCTAGTCTTGCCTAATGGGTGTGCTCCAAGTTCAGTGAGAGATCTTATCTCAAAAAAAATAAGTTGGAAAACAATCAAGAAAGACAACCAGGTCAACTTTTGGTGTCAGTCAGAAACCCCTCTCCAAAACCTGTTTACATCAGGCACATCCACATATATGTATGTACATCACACAAGCGCGCGCACACACACACACACACACACACACACACACACACATACACGGAAATAAATTAGGGACAAATTAGAGGTTGTGTGTAGGTAGCAAGGGTATCCTTTGTCTGGGGTAGAATCGCCAGGCTAGAGGTATGTATCTACAGGAAACAGGCACACCATTCCTTCAGGCAGGTGGAGCTCTGACGGGCTTCACACTCCGTAGCACCACAACAGCAGATGATCCATCTCTGGAACTCTGCTTCGTTCTTGTGCATCAAAAGAAACTGTCCCAGCAGGACATAGGCCTGGGAAGAGGGGCGGGAGGAAGGAAGACAGAGGGTTATCAGAATCCCACTCAGATGTGCCTGGCCCTCGTCCAAGATTTCTACTCAGGTGACAATCAAAGATCGGGGTATGGGTCAGACAGGAGGGAGACAGCCAGTCCCTGACAAGGCCCCGGGGAAAGGTGAGGTCAAGTTAATCACTTGTCTGGTCTCTCTCAGAGGCCAGTCCTTCTGGTCTAGGGACTGTCATCCTGCAATGACAAGTAGGCCTTGTTCTCAAACGTGAAGACATTTCCTGGGATCTTATGAAAGAGAACTTCCTGACTCAGTGTCTCAAACTAGGGTAGAGCCCAAGAATCTCCATTTCTAGTAGGCTTGCAGAATGTGTGGGGTACAGGGAATGGGTGACTAGCATACCTCTGAATTCCTTTTAGGTCTGTTATTTACGACTTTCTTTTCTTCTCCCTTTGGTGGTGGTGGTGGTGTGTGTATATGTGCATGCTGTGGACTGAACCCAGTCCTTGCATGTGCTAGGCAAGTCCTCTACCACTGAGCTACCTCTGCAGTCCAAGTAGTTCCTTCTTCAGAACACACACAAAGCTAAGCTAGAATGTAGCTCCCTGCTCACTATTTTCTCAACACAACTAGCATGGTGGCTAATTCTGCACCATTGGAACTGTCCTATCCACTGTAGAGCGTTAAAAAACATTTCTGTTTTCTATCCCCTGGATCCCAGTAGCACCTTCCCCAGCTTCCCCGAAAGAAACAATCATGAGGACCTCACCTGAGAACCACTGCAGGTATGGCTGGCAGGCAAAGGTCATGTTAGCATCCATTTGCCTTTGCAAACTACCTGTGTGATCTAAGTAACTCAGCAGAAAGGAGAATTCACAAAACCTGAGGCCCAGCACTGCCCTGCCCTGTACACCTGTACATGAGTGTGTCTTAAATGGGAAGGCAAGGGAAGACACTAATGCCCCAGAGAGTCATGCCTGTGGGAACAGCACAGACAGCATAAATCATGCTAAACCTTGACCCTCTTTTACCAGCCTCAAACTGGAGCTGCATCACTGCCCCACCCCCATCTCACCCCAACCCCTTTTCTGAATGAGCTTTTCAGCTTTTTGGACTGAGCAGTAAGCCACCAATTTCCCTGTCTCTACAGTCTGTAGACAGCCAAGGTGAAGCCTCTAATTTGTGTGAAAATAAATAAAAAACAAATCTCCTCTAATAATTATATAATCTCCTGGTTCTGTTTCTCTGGAAACTTCTGATAATATTATTCCCAAGATGTCTGTGTACTAAAAAAAACGAGCAAAGTATAATGGCACGGATTATGAAAACGCCACCACAGAAGCCGTTACTTTGTAGGCTAACTCTAACAATTGACTTACAAAAAAATTAGAGACTGGGGAGATGGCTCACTGAATAAGAACATTTTCTGTGCCAGCACGAGGACCTGAGTTCAAGTCCCCAGTACTCACATAAAAAGTTGGCTGTGGCCATGCATATACCCAGCATTGTGGGGTCAGAAACTGCTAGGGCTTGCTGGCCAACTGTCTAGCTACCAGTTCAGTGAAGATTGTATCAAAAAAGTAAGATAGGATGATAGAGCAAGGCATTTGACATTCCAGCCACTGTGTGTGCACTTATGTGCATATAACTTATGCGCGTGCGTGCACACACACACACACCAAAACAAAAGAAAAAATGTAAAACACACAGATGGGCATATATATTAAGTGCACTCCGACTCTGGGTACCATAGTGATTTTACCATTGTGAGTTTTCTGTCTCCTCATCCTCCACAGCTTCCACAGCATCAGACTGTTATGATCAAGAAGACCACAGGACCATGAATGGAGAAACATGGCAGAGGCTAGATTTCAGGTCACAGTGTACATATGTCTCTGGGACATGGTTTGGGGACTCTCTAGCCTGGAATGGGGATCCAGCTTCCACCCACAACTTCAGGTTCTGGGCTCTTCCCAGGAAAACATGCTGTTGGCTGTGTGTTGACTTCCATTAGAGAAAATAAAGCTGGCTGTGTGTTGACTTCCATTACAGAAAAAAAAAAAGCTCATATATATATATATATATATACATATTTATGTATATATATGTGTGTGTGTATATATATATGTACATATATATGAGCAATTTCATATATATATGAAATTAAATAAAAGCTGAATCCTGGTTATAAAAGGTGCTGAAGTATTAGTTTTTAGTTTTTATTTTATTTATTTGTTGTGGAGCTGGGATAACCCAGGGCTTTGTACATACTAAGCAAAGACTCTACCACAGAGCCATCACACACACACACACACACACACACACACACACACACACACCACTCAGGGCTTATTTTTAGATATTGTCTAGTTGTTGAAAACAGAAGGAAGCTATGTACTTGTATTGATTTTAAGGTACAACTGTATTAAAAAAAATAAAAACAAAACCCAGTGTCTAACATAATCTCATTCTTAATCAGTATCCTCCTATTTTCACTGGTGAATTTTGCCGAGATGGTTTTAAATAAGCATTTTAAGCATTGGCATTTACTGAGTGTTCCCCGAGGCCCGTGTGACAGTTGTGGAGGAGCTCAGGTAAGAACAGGATACACCTAGAGCTTCACAGAAGAAGAAATATCAATGAGTTTAGTAACAAGTTGCAGGGCTTGGGGATTTAGCTCAGTAGAGTTCTCTTCTATCAAGCACAAGGTCTTTGATTTGGTCCTCAGCACCAGAAGGAAAAACTGACACATAGCAAGTGATACTTTTGAGTACCTTGGCAGGCCACTCAATGCTGCAGACACCTGCCCTATATTCATTCAATCCGTTTGATTCTCATGGATGCCTTGCCCACACCATTCTTTAGAATCTAGAGTTAAGATGATGTCCCAAACAAGGGACACCGGAGAGATGGACACTCCCACCTCTGTCCACTCTGCTTTTCCATATTCTAGCCATCTGTAGTCCTGTCTGGGGGTGAAGGAATCTTCTTCCTGTTTCCGAGGCTGGCCGCAGCATCAGCTGGTGTGGTAATCAGAGCCTCTGCAGCCCACAGGGCTAAGCAGCCAGGAAGCCCAGGAATGCATAGCAGGAGGGACATAGGCAAGCTTTCCAGGAATGTGGCAGGAAGATGGGTCTCTGAGCCAAGTTGCAATCTGAACCTCCATCCCTCTGGGCTTTCCCTGGAGTCCCACGTTGGCATCTTCCAGAGAGTACAGAGATGGCCTGCCTTCTTGCTTTACCCTCAAGGGATTCACATTGCTCCCAGAGGAGAGGAGGACTTCATGGCTCTCATCTTGGCCTTGTTCAACGCCTTTTTGGTTTCCTCAGTAACTCCGGAAAATGAATTCCTAATCAGAAACCTTTAGGCAAATGGGGTGGTATAGAAACACAGACACCCCAGGCAGGAGTTTCTATTCATCACCCTGGCCAGTGGCCAGGACAAAAGCCTGAGACAAACATTTCTTCCTGTAGTAACAGATGGTGGCTCAAGGGCAGACTTATCCCAACTCCAAGTCCACACAGAGAAACTCTGCCAGGGTCTTCCCCAAGTTGAGTGAACTAGTCTCTCACGACTAGTGTCCTTCTTAAACTGCAGCAATTTGAATCTGCACCAGAGGTGGGTACATGTAGTTGCCTGGGGCTCTGCACCCAGAGCAGCCATGGACTCCTTTTTAATGCTATGCTGCCACAGTCTTAGTACTTAATACACTTACACTTGACCTAGCTGAAAGGCTGGAAAGTGATATGCCATAATATGGTTAAACAAAATGTCATTCTACATTGGGCCCTGCAAACTAGGTAGCTGGCCCTAGTCTGCACTCATTAAAATGTTAAACTTTCTTCATGGCACCTGGCCTTGTCAGACAGAGAGGAGCTGTTGTGGCTTCTTTTATCAAGCTTCCAGCACTTTCTTTGCCCAAGCCCCCGTACAGAGCGCCCACTCCCCATTGTTGTAAGACACTGCTGTGACTATATGACTTTTCTGGTTTCCTCTCAGCAAGCATACATGCTGTGGTCTTCGTGGTAGAGATGTCCAGTGGCAATCCAGTGTTTCTCAGTCACTCCAGGCTTAAAGCACATTGTCCTCAATGTGAATGCTCAACCTACAGCAGGTTCTGGCTCTCCTCTCTTTTTTTCTATGCTTCTAAGACATGCTCAGGTTATTACATTATTCATTTATTTTTAAAAAGTCAACTTTCATTTGTATTTGCCATTACCTTGTATTTCTCTCACAATACTATGCAGAGTAACCTCAAACTTAAGTGTCTGGCTCCTTGTAGGATTCATAGGTCAGATGGTGGGGTCCAGTGCCAGCAGAGAGGACAGGAGAAACTGGGTTTCCGAGCAGTTCAGCATTGAGAATCTGGGGACACGAAGAAGGCAGCAACTGACAGTCTTGGGACCTCCTGGTCCTGAGCTCAGCCTCTCTTCAAATTACAATAAATTGACTTCCGGAGGAGATTAGCCATTTTCAGGACCCCAGGCTGGAAGAGGGTAGGTCCACAGATGCTCCTGGCTTATAGTCTGGCTTTCTGTGTGGGTGGCAGTGGGTAAGGAGACAGAGCTCCAGCCCAGTTGGGGTGAGTCTGGCACCATGCACATGATGATTTTCCACTCATACCATCCCTTTCTACCTAGCTGCTCTCCTGCCACTGGTAAATCTTGACCAGAGCTGCCCTGGGGAAACAGTCAATGAGCTAGCTACATAAGTAATTTTAATCTTCTAGAGGCCGCAGCAGGAATAAGGGAGAAGAAAAAAAGATGAAAGGCATTCCAAGAATATACTTAATTTTCTCCCATATTTTCAAAATATTATTTCAGTATGTAATCAATAAAAAAATGTTACGAGATGTCTCACATTCTTTTTTTAGGGGAAGGTTTTAGCATTAAGGGGCATGTTTGATATTTTTAGCCCATATCCATGCAGACAAGGGCTTAGCAGGCACAGGGCCAGTGGTTACTGTTTTGCATTTTGGTCCTCAGGCCAAAGCTAATTGCCCCAGTGAACAGCAGGTGCAGAGGAACCAGAAAGACCAGTCACAGTTTTTGGTTTCTGAGATCCTGAAAAGGCTCAGGTGAGTCAATAGTTAATGTTTTCTTCTTTAGAAAAAAAGTGTGTGTGTGAGAGAGAAGGGTGTGCCTGTGCCTGGGAACCTATGTGCCATAACACACATGTGTAGAGGTCAAAGGTCAACCTCGGGTGACATTCCTTGGCTTCCATTTTGAGACAGAGTCTTGCTTGCCACAGTGTAAGTCAGGAGTCTCCTGTTTCTGCCTCCCAGCTGCAGTAGGAGTGCTGGGGTTACAGACATGCTACCATGTCAGGCTTTAATTCGTAAATTCAGGGGATTCTACTTAGACATGGCTAACAGTTTACCCCTTCAGCCATCTCCCCAGCCCATGTTGGGTTTTATTTGTTTGTTTCTTGTTTTGGTTTTGGTTTAGTTTTTTGAAGTCAGGTCTCACTGTGTTGCCCAGGCTGGTCTTGAACCTATAAGATAAAATAACTCTCCTGCCTCAATCTTCCCAGGCACTGAGACTACAGGCACACATTCCTGCACCTTATGAATCAATAGTTTTTAAAACTCATGGTTTAACCATGAGGAGTATGCCAGTTCTTGGTGTCTTCAAGGCTCTGGGAAATGCACAAGGACACACACAGTCCCCTTCTTTATACCAGCCATCTGCTGAAGAGGTGAAACCTCAGCATCAGGGCAGGTCAGAAGGCCCTAGAGCAGTGGTTCTCAACCTGTGGGCCACAACCCATCAAAGACCAATTGGAAAACATAGATCTTTATATTTATAACAGTAGCAAAATTACAGTTGTGGAATAGCAACAATAATAATTCTATGGTGGGGGGGGGGTTCACCACGACACGAGGAGCTGTATTAAAGCGTTGCAATGTTAGGAAGGTTGAGAACCATTGGATTAGAAGGACTAGTGAGAGGAAAGATGTCTGTGCTATTCACACCACACCCCTAGAGAGCTGACTGAGAGTTGGGGGCCTCCTCACGGACTAGTGACTCCTTGTTCCCTGTGCATTCAGCAGCCTGGTGGCTCTGGAGAGAACTGGTGCCCAAGTGAAGAGCCCAGGCAAGCGGGTGTGAGGGCAGCCATGTGCCCCATCCCACCATGCATTTAGCAAGGGTGCAAAAGGTGCTGAGAGCCAGTGCCCCTGGGGAAAATGCTGAGAACAGTTCATGAACAAGTGTGGCCCCTGAGGCAATGTTTGTTCAGGGCAAAGATGAGAACTCAGCCTGGGGAGAGAAGAGGAAGAAAATGATGGTCACACTTCAACAGAGATTGGTAAAGACAGAATGGATATGGCCCTGAGAGACACCTCCCCGGTGGGTTTCCTGTAGGCAGAAAATGAATACCCCACGAGCTGCATTTTCATTGGCTAGTTCTGTGAAGTTGTTTTCAGATTAACCAAATGCAGGAGGACCCACTTAACCGAATACAGGAGGACCCACTTCTATGTGGGTGGCACCATCCTACGGATGGAGGCTTAGATTGAATAAAAGTGGGCAAAGGAGAAAGCCAAATGAGTTATGGCAGTCTCCTTTCCTGCTTCCTGGCAATGTCATGAATCATGCCTTCCCCACCATAATGACTGTATGACTTTAAACTGTGAGCCAAAATAAACCTTTCCTTCCCTAAGTTGCTTTGTGTTAGGTATTTGTTCGTGACCAGGAGAAAAATAACTAATGAGAAGAAGAAGGAGAAGGAGGAGGAGGGGGAGGAGGAGAACGAGAACAACAATAACAACAATAACAACAACAACAACATGAAGAAAAAGAACAAGAAGAACAAGAAGAGGAGGAGGAAAAGCAGGAGGAGGAGGAGCAGGAGGAGGAAGAGGAAGAGAGGAAGGAAGGAAGGAAAGAAGGAAGAGAATGATCATCTCGTTAAGAAAAGGATATTTAATTTTAAAAGTCTCTCTTAGTCGGACTTGCCCTCCTTCACTAGCTGCTTGGGATTGGTCCTTTCCCTTTATCTGGGAGGAAAGTATTAATCAAGTCCCCTCAGCCATGTAGCTCCACTTTCCTGACAGTACCACCAAGTGGATATTCACTTGGGGTGAGATTCACAATATGTAATAACAGGTACAGTGCAGCACATCAGTTAGAAACCATGGACCAGACGTTAGATTTGGGCACAAAACAAATAAAATATCACACACACACACACACACACACACACACACACACACACCAGCTCCTCTAAATGTTTTTCTTACTTTAATAGAAGATAACTTGGTCACTAAGGCCATTGTCCTTGGTAGGGAACAATAATGTTCTCACGGGACCCTGATCAGTTTTAAAGAGAGCAATTTGTAAAAATAACCAAAAAAAAAAAAAGCCAGGCATGAATGGGACCTTGCCTGGGGTAGGGGTGGGGTAGATTGTGGCAGAGCACATGCTTAGCAAATGTAACTCCCTGAGTTCAATCCATACACCAAAACAAATGAGTAAACAAAAAGCAGACTGGTCCTTCTCTATCCTCTGGTTTTCTGTTTCACCCTGTGATCTCCTCACCCCAGCTCCTGCCCATGGCACCATCCTGCCATGCTTCTATGTGCTTGGGAGGGTCCTTACCCGAGGCCAAACTCATAATGTCATCCTATAGTGGACTCTCAATTTCCAGAATTATGAGCTAAGTAGAAATCCTTTCTTTATAAAGTCCCTAGATCGAATATTTTGTTACAGCAATGGACACTAGACATTCCAATTCCACTGGCTATCCCTAAGGCTGTTCTTGGGTTGGGAATGCATCTTAGAATAACTCTGCTCTCCCCACCAGGGTGGTGTTCCCTGGATGCTGGTTCTCAACATGCCATTGTTATGCTGGTGCCCTGACAGACCAAGATGGAGAGTGCACACAAATCATCCATCCTGACAGTTCTGCCTCTGACTTCAGTAGCAGACCTGGCTCTATCAGACCTAGCTCTATCAAACACTGAGCTGTTCCTGCTAGTCTCAGCTGCTCTGCACAGACACAATTCTATTTGCCCATCATCTACAAGCCTTGGATGCTCCTAAGCACGTGGGGTTAGCACTAGCGAAGTTCATGGCACCCTGCCAAATGACAGCTTTTTTCTCTGATGGCCTGTCACTAGGACACATGACAGGGGCTGCCATCTGGCAGGATGAGAGGAAGACAGGTTAGAAGGAGGAGTTAGAGAAGGAAAAAACAACATACCTTGTTGAAACCTTTGGTGACCAAATTAATGGCAAGTTCATGGCTAATGCCATCCACCCAGGCCACATCCTTTTCCCCAATGGGTTCAGAGAGGAAGGTTCTCAGCCTGGGAGACATGTTGTCCATCTCCTGCAACAGACATGGGTGGAGAAAGGGTTAGGTGGTATCTAATTGCTCATACTACAGCAGACATTGGGGAGGTCTCTCAGTTCAGGGATGGAGAGCAATAGATGGCAGACTGGAGTCTGTCATTCAGCATATACTGGGGACTTTTAAATGCCAAATGTACTGTCCTGTGCTGCAGGACTTTACACTTTCAGTCCCACCTGGATGGAGGAAATGCATGCTGAAGACTGTGGATGAGTTAGATCAATCCAACCCCATGATAGCAGAAGGTGAGCTTGATGCTGAGTTTCAAGTTCCCTTCCGATTCTTTCATCCAACACATGTAAAGAAACAGCTGATGGGCTGATAAGATGACTCAGTGGGTAAAGGCACTGGCCACAAGCCTGACACCCCAAGTTTAATCCTCTAAACCAGCAGTTCTCAATCTTCCCAATGCTGTGACCCTTTGATACAGTTCCTCACGTTGTGGTGACCCCCAACCATAAAATTATTTTGTTGCTACTTCTTAACTGTAAGTTTGCTACTGTTACAAAAATATTTGATACGCTAGATATCTGATATGTGACCCTTGTGGGGATCACAACCCTAGTTTGAGAACTACTGCTCTAAACCCGTATGTGATGGCTATGTTTTAAATGTCAACTTGCCACAGTTTAGAATCACTGGGCAAGAGAGCTGGAGTGAGAGACTCTCTAATCAGATTAGCTGATGGGTATGTATGCCTGAGAGGGACTGGATTGTTAGCTGATGTAAGAGGACCTGGCCCACTGTGGGTGGCACTGTTCCCTAGGCAAAGTTTGCTGAACTATATAAAACAGAAGGAAGCTAGCCGAGCAGGCAGGTAGCTTTGGTACATTCTTTTCTCTCCACTTTGCTCTTGACTGTGGATGAAGTGTGACTAGCTGCTTGGGTCCTCTCAATGACAGTAACCTGGAATTGTAAGCTGAACTAAATCCTTTCCTCCACACCTTGCTTGTTTGTCATGGCCACAGAAATAAAACTAGGGTATCCTGTGAAAGCAGAGGTAGGGAACGGACTCCACAGAGTGGTCCTCCAGCCTCCATGTGCGTGCGTGCGCACGTGCACGCACACACACATACACACACACACCATCACAATAATGATAAATATAAAGATTTTTTTAAAATGTCATAAGGAAACCAGGTTTAAAAACCTGCTTTCTTTGCCTAACTGACCTCTCTTAGCCACCTGACAATGATATTGTTTTTGTCATACTTGTATTTTAGCTTTTATCAAACTCTGTGATGGGTGGCAGATAGATAAGGCATCATAAAGTGCCAAAATCCAGACTGAGGTTGGACATGGTACAATCAAGGCTCTTCATCAAGCCTGCTGGTAGTAGCTCTTATCCTGAACCTTTCCATACAGGGGCTGGGAGTGGCACTCAGTAGTAAGACACTTGTCTGATGGTCATAAGATCCTAGAATAGATCTCCAGAAATAAACAAACAAATGAAACCATCCCCCCAAACAAACAAACAAACAAACTCCTCAAGCTCTGGACTCTGTCATAGTTTGAATCTGAAAAGTCCCCCACCAGCTCCTATTTTGGATACTTGGTCCCCAGCTTGGGGGACGGGGTACTTACTATTTGGAAGGCCAGGGAGCCTTTAGGAGGAAGGGCTTTGGCTGAGAAGAAACTAGGCCACAGAGGGCAGGGGCCTTTAGAGGTTATACCCATACTGCCCCTGGCCCACATTCTCTGCTTCCCAGTCTGCCACAATGTGAGGAATCCCTGATGCGTGCTCCTCCACTATGGGCTATTCCCACCATGCCTTTCGAACCTCAATGAATTGAAATATTTCCCAAACCATATTTTGACACACTCACTCAAGGAGTTATACATACCCTGGCTTCCTTCTTGTCCAACTTTATTCCACCCGAGCCCCCAGGTTTTGAATAGGGCTGTTTGTATTCAGGTTCAGGCTTTCCCCACCCAGTGTCTCACATGCCAATCTTCTCTGGAAATACCCACAAACACCAGCTCTAGATACTTCCTAATCTAGTCATATTAACACAAATGGTAGAGCACCTTGCCTAGTATTCACAAAGCCCTGGGTTAGATCTTCAGCATTAGGGAACTTGGGGAATATGCCTTGCCTCATAGCATTGGCTATATACTGTAAGGCGGAAGGTCTGTGTCCCAGCATAACCAGTTTGTGTTTGTTTTTTGCTGGACAAAGACCATCATCTTCCTTCCTGCTCCGACTTGACCATCTCTTCTTAACCAATCCCATGTTCACTGCAGCATCCTTTTCTTGGTAGCAATCTCTGTTTCAGTTTGTGGTTCGAGGGACAGAAAATCCAGTTTTAAATGGCTCACGAAAGACTTAATTATCAGAAAATTCAAATGTGGTCAGATAGGTCTGGATCGAGATAGCATTCTTGATTCCACCTTCCTTTGTTTGGCAGCTCAATTCTTACCTTAAATTCTTCTCAGAAAGAATCTGGTTGCCCCAGGGCCTGCCATGGTATTTGGAAACAGCATTCCCTCCTCCAAATGGAAACAGAGTTCTTTTTCCCTGCAGAGCTTCAACAAATGCTTTCTCTAAGCCATACTATGATACACAAGGCCCTAAAACAGACGTTCTAGCCTGAATATATATATATGCTTCCTGTAGGATTTCAAAGTTCATGAGCTCCCTGAGTAGGGGTGCTGGGTCAAAAACTGGGATGTTTACTGTTATATCAGTATTATAATAAGGGAATAGAGCTGCATAAATCCCCTGTAAATCATGAGGAATCAAGGGCTTCGATTGCTTCCTCATGGCCTCGTCTCTCCCTACTGCAGCCCATCCCTGGTGCTTAGGGTGCCACGGCTGACACATGTTAGACACTGGGCAACACAATTGTGTGATCAGATGCATCCAGCTCATCCATTCTCCTGCCCCACACTTCTGACCTTTCTTCGAAGCAGATCTCCTCTTGTTTGCCTTCTCCTCCTGTTCGTTTTGGAATGCTTTGGAGAAAAGAAGGCTCTGAAGCTGGTTTTCGAGGGTCCTGTCAGTCAGCAGACCCTGGGAAGGAGAGAAGACAGGAGAGGCTGTGGAGGGTCCTCTAGAACATTGCTGCTCAGATCTGTAGATGCATGAGCTCTAACCATGATATGGAGGGCTCTGACTCTTTTCTTTTGTGTATTGTTCCCCTAATACAAAAGACTGCTCAGGGCTGGCATTCGCAGATGAACTCCTCAGCACCCACGGTCCTCTGAGGTGATGATTTTGTGGCCTGCTGTGGCCGAGGCCAGGCTCATCACTTTTGAATAAAGAATAGCCTGGAAGTTCCACCGGCCATGCTAACTTTGCCCAGGGAAAATTCCACCCGGTATCCACCTTAGCCATCTGTTAAGATAAACCTCCCCCCACTCTTCCTAAGAACAAATGGAAACTACAACAATGTTATCAGTGCACCGGCCCATCAAAGAAGGGAACAATTGGCATGCTTGTTTTTCCCACAGCTGAACCCACTCAGCTCCTTGAAATACCTGCAAACACGTCAAAAGGAGAAGGTGAGAGTATTTCCCCCTTGTAAGGTCGGCAGGAAGGACCACAAGGAAAGGATGACTTCAGTGGTTCTCAGTCAGGAGTAATTCTTGGTTGTCAAAATGGGAGGCCAGTGTGTGTGTGTGTGTGTGTGTGTGTGTGTGTGTACACACACAGAGAGAGAGAGAGAGAGAGAGAGAGAGAGAGAGAGAGAGAGAGAGGGAGAGAGAGAGATTTTACAGGTTCAGATGTTCTAAAGACACCTCCGCTCCCCCCCCCCCCCCCCCCCCCCCCCCCCCCCCCCCACACACACTTTAGGAGTGAAGAAACAGGGGCTGCTACTGGTTTTGACAAGTACTTGATTCTCTGTTTACATGCTGCAGAAGAGAGTCTAAAGGAAAGCTAAGTGGTAAGTGGGTGGGACCATGCTAAAAGGAGAGAGTTGCTCTGCTACAAAGTATCCACTAGAAGCTCTTAAGGACTTGAGACGCTCTAGGGAAGGCAATTGAGTCGATTTTCTGAAGCTATGTTGGCTGGGAGAATAGCTTTAGACATTGTCTAAATAGATATTGTTTTAATGACCTTTATGTTATTACCAGATGACAAGAAATGCTGTGAGATTGGTCTATTATTACAGTGGTTCTCAACCTGTGGGTTGTGACCCCTTTGGCAAACGTCTATCTCCAAAAATATTTACATTACAATCCATAACAGTAGCAAAATTATAGTCATGAAGTAGCAATGAAAATGATTTTATGGTTGAGGTTCTGTATTAATGAGTTGCAGCATTAGGAAAGTTGAAAACCTCCGTGTTATTGCTAATAATGATAAATTGTTTGGTCTTAAACCACTACACACAGCTGACAGGAGTATAATCAATACAGCCACTATGAAAGGAGTGCACCTGAAGAAATCTATGTCAGCACAGTACAGAGGCACCCACACACCCATGCTTACTCAGGCGTCATTCCCAACAGCCCAGCTTAGATGCCCATCAACAGATGAATACTTAAAAACATGGTGTGTATACACATGGAGCTTGATTCCTTTATTCAGCCATGATGTTATTTGCTGTGGGAAAACAGACATAACTAGGGATCATCCTGTTAAGCAAAATAAGCCAGACTTAGAAAAATACTGCATGTATTCTCTCATATGTCAAATCAGACCAAAAACCCTCCAAAGACAGACGTGTGACAATTGAGGAAAGAAAGGGAACAACTGGAGGGGAGAGGGAATGAGGAAGCATTTGGTAGAATGTGATCAAAGTATGTTGTATACGTGTATGAAAATGTCATAATGAAAAACTGCTTTGTACGTATAAAAACACATTTACTTTATATATGGAATTATTCAGCGCTAAATGTCAACAGTGGTAAAGCTAGTGACCCTGGGCTATAAGTAATAGGAAATTCTGATTCAAATGCTGTTAAACAGCAGATTCACTCCCAATCTCATGTAACCAGAACCGCTTCTAATGACATGGCTCTGGGACTTTGCCAATTTCTCCGTAGTCTTATCAAGACCTGGCTCTCTGTCCTCCAGGTTCCAAAATGCAGATAGAATTTTCTCTGATCCTTCTCAGTGTGAAAATGCCCAAAAGGAAGGGGACATCATTTTTCCTTGGGTGCTCCTAAAGGGATATCACAGTCATCCACTCACCTATCACTGGCCAGGAGAGAGATCAGTACAGGGTGTTGAGCTCAGCCTCCCTGAAGCTCAGCCAATGACAGCTTCCTTACAGGAAGGGAGAAGAGAAGAGCAGAAGCTGGAAGGTCAAATAACAGCATCGTCTAACAGTCCAGCACAGACAAGGCTCCTCTCAAAGAATGTGCAGAGACTACCTGGAGCCTTGTTGAAAACATCAGTCCTGACTCCACAGGCCTGGGATGGACGTTTGATTCTGTGTTTTTCACAGGCTTCACAGAGAGGGCAGGATGGCTGGCCAACAGACCATACTTTGAGCAAATCACCACACAATGTTATTACATAAAACTTGGCATCTTGGCTTGGTGAGATAGCTCAGAAGGGGCAAAGACACCACCAAGCCTGATGACCTGAGTCCCTTCTACATGGTAAGAGGAAAGAACTGACTTCTGTGACTTATTCTCTGGCCTCCACATGGGTTTTTGTGACACATATGCCCCAATCTCAATGTAATAAGCAGTGTTTTTAAAGTTCTCATTTAACCCTTCTCACACGTGTAGTTTGGAAATGCTGAGTGTTTTTACATTGGTGTGCCAGCCATCTCTGGGCCTCTTCTACAGACAGAGCCCATACACCTACGAACAATGGCTCCCCCACACTCTTTTCCCTTAGATCCTTGGCCTTCAGTTATTTACTTTCTGTTCCCATAGATTGGCTAATCTAGACACCTTATATACGTGGAATCTCCCAGCATCCTTTTGTGAAATTTTACTTAGCATTATGTCTTCAGGGTTCACCTTTATCATGGCTTGTACTAACATGGTCCTCCTTTTTAAGGGTGGATAATATTCAGTCACATGCAACAGACCCACTTTTCCTGATCTTCACTTCTTAGATGCTTCGGTCACTCCTGACCTCTGGCCTCTGTGAGAATTGCTGGCATGAATATGGGACCATAGGTGTGTCCATGAAGTCCTGATTCTAACTCTTTAAGAGTACAGATCCAGAAGCAGAAATGCTGTGTGACATGGTAACCCTAGTTCAGTTTCTTTAGCAATCATCGAAGCTCTGTATTTGGATTAAACTCGACTCTATATTATAGTCATGTGAAGACATTTACAAATGACTTTTGTTTGACTTCCCCGACAGGGAGGACCCTCCTCTTACAGGGAGTTCTCTCGGTGGCTGAGTTCTGCACATAAAGGGCTGCTTGGGGTGGTCACACTGGCAAAGAATGACCTCAATCAATTGTTTTAGGTGCTCAGCAAGTCAATTGCTTAAATAAAGAACAAAGGAGTCAGTGATCCCTACTCCAGGGTTTACTTTATTTATCTTGGGATTTGGCTGGGCCTCCAAATCTTTCAAAACCACCTTAGTGGAAGCTGGGCATGGTGGCATGTTCCTTTAGTCTCAACACTCAGGAGGCATAGCCAGATGGATCTCTGAGTTTGGTCTACATAAAAAGATCCAGGACAGTCAGGGCAACATACAAATACCACCTATGTCAACCAACCAACCAAACAGCACCACTATGACCAAACAACAACAATACAACCAACACAACAACACCCCCTCATAGTGCGTCTGAGATTTGAGAACCACTGCTTCCTTATTTTTCTGAGAAACTTCTGGGCTACTTTGCTAGACTGATGGACTCCAGCTGAGTAGGATTTGTGCTGGGACTGGCATGTCTGTGTCTCCATATGTCATATCAACCCAGCTCTGCAGCAGTGTCATCGCGAGCTACTGGGAACATCAGATCCTCATTCGCCACCAGTATGAAGACAATCACCCTTCCACTCCCCCATGGCTCAGAACTCAGAGAGCTCCAGAGCAGACGGGCCTCAGGGACCACCTGCTCCCTCTTCTCTTCTCTTCTCTTTCTTTCTTTCTTTCAAAATTCAAAAATATTTATTTATTTTAAAAGAAAATTTATTTGGGATGTATTTATGTAGTGTAATCAAAACAGAATTACTCTACAATCTTGGGGATGAGGTGAGATCACTGGTACCAGGGAGTACCCTCTGGCCTCCTGTACTCCCCAAATCTGTCTCTGATCCATCATTCTGTCATCTGATCTAAATCATTCACCTATTGGGAAACAGAGGCTCAAGAATGGAATCCATGGACTGGAGACTATGAACTTGTTAAGTAGCCGACTTTCTGTCTTCCAGTGGAGTATCCCCCTCTGGGGACATGCCCGTTGTCCCTGGGCAGCTCCAGTTGGGCACAAGATTGGTTAGTTAGCCACCAGTTACCATCAGAGCAGCTGCAAATGTCTTGGTATAATTCTGCCCAGGGAAGTCCCTCCTATTACAGGATGTTCCCTCAATGGATGTGTTCTAAACTACAAAGGATTGCTTGTGGAGGACCCACTGGCAAGGAATGACATCAAGTCTAGTTTTAGATATTCAGCAAGTCACCTGCTCAAATAAAGAATAAAGGAGTCACTGGGATTTAATTGCAATCCCCAAAGGAAGTGCTCCCCCCCAAGCTCCAAGCCATTTAAAGGTCATTTTCTAAGGCTACATAGTAGGTCTTAAAGTAGAAACCATCACAAGTACATGTCCAGATAAATGGGGTAAGAGAGGAACTTCAGGAATGTCATGCAAATGCCTATCTGTGGTTTTGGGTACAAGCTCCAGGTGGGGCATGATAGTAGGTGTGTCTACCCCTTGGCCCATAGGGCCACATGTACTGAGGACAGTTCTCTGTGTGGTCCAGAACCAAACCACAAACTTACTTAAAGCAGTATGAGCTTTTTTGTTGTTTTGTTGTTGTTGATTGTTTGTTTTTTTGGTTGGTTTTTTTTTTTTTGTTTTTGTTTTGGTGGGGACTGAGGGACTTGATTGTGTGGTTTTTGAGCATGAACTTTGTAAATGACAGCATGTATCACAAGGTCAAAAGGTTGGACCCGGTATAATAGGAATTCAAAATGGAACATCTCCCAGGCACCACCAGTAGCTGAAAGTGAAGTTTCTGTTCTCCAAGAACTGTAAGAGATGACACAGAACTGACACTCATTAGAGTACAATTGTTTTCTTGAAATGTGAATTGGAAAAGTACAGTATTTTAAAGTACTTTATATAACCTATGATTTTAAGTGCATGCAATTAAGTTATGAAATGAAGCAATGTATGTAAAATCCATCTCTTCTGTGTCCCTAAAAGTTTATATATCCAAATGGATAAAAATCATCCTTACAAGGATTTACTTTCCAAAGAGTGAGAGATTATCATATTTTCAAGATTGTTGCTGGCACCCATGGTATTGCCCAGACCAAGGGACTGAGATAGTCAAACTTAAACTTCTCATTTGACCTTGCAGGAGCGCAAGGGGCCAAGAGGAGGAGTTACAAGGAATTCTATGGGCTGTAGGTCCTGAAAGCATCAGGAATGTTGCCAGTAGTTAAATAGCAGTGTGCTTGACCAGGAGGTATGTGGTACTGGGTTCAATTCCTCTGAAGTTAACAAAAAAGAAAAGGAAAGAAAGAAAGAAAGGAAGGAAGGAAGGAAGGAAGGAAGGAAGGAAGGAAGGAAAAGCAAAGAAGCTACTATAAGTATCTTGTGTTAAATACTATGGAGGGCTAGAGAGTTGGCCCAGTGGTTAGGACTTGTTAGTCTTGCAGAGGATCTGGGTTAATTCGTAGCATCCACATGGAAGCTGACAACCATATGTAACTCCAGTCCCAGGAGATCTGATACCCTCTTCTGATGCCACAAGCATCAGGCAGGAACGTGGTGCTCATACACATAAGCAAAACACTCATATACATAAAACAATAAAATAATAAATCTAAATTTTTAAAAATGCTGTGCATTGTCAAGACTGGGCCATCAACATCCCACTATGACGAGAGGGAAGGGTATAAGATCCCTCCCTCCCTGAGGAGCCACAGACAAGTCCATAGTTGCTGGGGAAGGGGGAGTCATAGTCCTCAGTAGTGTGGCCACTGGTGTGTTGTTGTCCTTACTGAAGCAAACAATTTCCTCACCCGTGCTCATGCAAGCAATGCTAATACAATTCAGTGTGGGGGGGAAAGAAGAAATGACAGGGAATTTGGGGGGGTTGGGAGTAGACAAACAAGAACAGGGAGGGTATGATCAAACATTGCATGTAAGCACGAGTCTGTGAAAGAATAATGCATAAATACTGTGCAGAGTATATTTCTTATGGAATTTAGTGCCAAGAAAAAGTGTACCTTTCTAAATAGAAATATATTCTACTTTTGTGACAAAAAGAGTTTGCAAGTGCTCTGTGTGGGCCACTAGGAATAAATCTGATGACTGGACAACACAGGGAGCCCGGATTAGCACCCTCACCCTGCTGTTCTGGTTGATTCCAATGACTTCATTTTCCATATTTCTTTTTTTAATTTAATATTTTAAATACATGTATTCAGAGCGCTCATGCTCCCTGCTCCTACCCACGCCCACCACTCCTTCTTTCGTTCCTTCCTTCCTTCTTTCCCTCCCTCCTTCCTTCCTTGCTTTTCTTCCTTCCTTGTTCCTTCTTCTTCCTCCCCCTTCTTTTTCTTGAGACAAGACCTTCCTTGCTAAGTAGCTTGGGCTATTGTCAAACTCTTCATCCTCCTGCCTTAGTCTCTGAGTGCCGGGGTCTCAAACATGCATGCCTATGGCCAGCTGTATTCTTTATTGAATTCGGTGTTGAGACCTTCGGAGTAGGTCTCAAAGATTCAGGGCCTGATAGCTCAGGACTGCCCATCCCAGCTATTCTGAAGGCTGAGGTAGAAGGATCACAAATTCAAGGCCCACTGAATAACTCAATAGGGTTTTAAATCTCGAAATAAAAAGCAAAGTAGGGCTGGGAATGTAGCTATGTGATAGCATACTTGCCAAGCATACGGGAGGCCCTAAGTTTACTGTCCATAGAAGAGGTGGGAGGGAGACAGAAAGAGACAGAGACAGAGGAAGGGAGGGAGACAGAAAGAGATAGAGACAGAGGAAGGGAGGGAGTGAAAGAGAGAGACAGCTCAAAGTTGTGAAGAATATGAACCCTCCTAAGGGAAGCACATTAGAGACATTATATCCAGCCTCTACAACAGAACAGTGCAGGGTTTGTAGCACCCAGAAGGAAATGTGGGGATGAGAGCGGCAGGTGTGACAGCGATGGATACACTGTACTGATGCAGTTGACCTTGAGCATGGGCACGCTCCCATGCCCCCTCCACTGGAATCTGAGGGGAAGCTGTCGGCCAGTCACTACTTCCTGGAGCTCTGGACCCTTATCTACTCAAGCTATGGCTTCTTCCTTCGAATAGTCCGTCTCTCACGGAGAAAGGATGAAAAGAAGGGTGATGTTTTCATTTCATTTTGTTGCTGCGATAAACCACTCTGACCTAGAGTCACCAAGGGAGGAAAGGGTTCCTTTGGTTACTGCTTCTGGGTCCCAGTATATCCTTGAAAGAAGTGTAGACAGAAATGTTAGTAGGAACTTGAAGAAGGAACTACAAAGGGATGCTGCTTTCTGTTTGCCTTCGGCTAGCTTTCATAGGCAGCCAAGGACCACCTTGCCTAGGAAAACTGCTCCTCCCACAGTAGACTGGGACCTTTTATAAAGTCAATTAAGCCAGACAATTCAATACAGACATGTCTTTAGACCAACCAGATAAAGCCACTTACTTAGCTCCTTTCAGTTGATACTAGGCTGTGTCAAGTTGACAGTTGAGGTTAGTGAGGACAGGTTATATACTATTTCCTTGATGCTGGGATCTCAATATGAGGTATTCAAGAGTCTCAGGAGGCATGGCAAGGCTGCCTTCACACAACAGAAGGAAGCACCATCCTCATGGCTTCTGAGAGCTCCCAGATGGTTGCATTTTGTATAGACAGCCCAAGGACTATGTCAAAGGCACACACTGCAGGATCATGGAACCACCAGTGAAGACCCCACATGACAAGGAAAGCAGTCCTGAGAGGAGGAAAAGACAGATTCCCAAGTGCTCACTGGCATGCTGGAGTCAGTCATGCCTGAAGGCATCCACTCCTGGAATTCTCAATTATCTTAGGAAAAATCAAAGCATTGCCCACTTTGGGGGGATGACATTAGTTATACAACAAAAGACTCTAAATAGTGTACCTCCAAAATTCACTTACTAGCTCCCTAAATTCATTCAATAGAGACCTGGGATGGGGCCTAGGCTTTGGAACCAGAGTCATTATCAATGACCATTGATGTTCACCTTTCAGACACAGAGGTCACACTTGCTGTCCTTATCCTTAGTTCCCTTTCCACAATGGAAACCAAGGTCTTTTATTCCTCTGCTGGCTTCCAAGTGTTCCTTCTACCGTAGATCTTTGTCTTGACAGGTCTGCCAGTGATGACCAGGTAAATTTAACCATCCCCAGGGGTTCAATGAGCATCATCCATACTTAAAAACGTAGTCTTTGAACTTGTAGGACAGAGCTTCCAGCTGAGGCTTTTCCACAGGCCCATAGTAGGATCCAGTGAAGCTAACGTCACCAAGGCTAAGGAGGGGCTCCTATCCTTGGGGCACTGGAAAGGGGATATAAGTAAAGGTCATAAACTTCAGAGTCCGTTGCAAGGTATCTATCTGTTTTTAAAGGTGACTGCTAAGTGCTGCTGAGTGGCTGGGCTGGAGGGAGGAGTCCTGAGTTTGGCCCAAGCTCTGCTCATAGCCAGTTCACTTAGCGTGAGCCAGTCATCCGGGCTTCAGCAAACCAGAATGTTAGGCGTATTGAAGCTCTGCACGCTGGATCCTTGCCACGTTGGGCCTCATTCATTTACAGTCTTCAGATGGCACAAAGCTCAAACAGGCTCTGTTCTACCAGTTTCAAATCCAAATTGCTCTGAAAACCAGAGTGATCTATTTTTCTTCTTCTTCTTTTTTAATTTAATTTTATTTTAATTTTTGGCACGAAGTACTTGCTTAAGAGCCAAACCTGGCCTGAGTGGACATGAGGCTATTTATAGTCCCCATTATCCCATTTGGTGTGAGTATTTATACATTTCATCAAGAGAATATTAATGGGTTTGTTTACAGGGTGCTGGGCCAGACTCCACTGGGAATGTCTGGGAGACACAGAACAGGCACCATATTATATTATATTGCCTTCCTAATATTAAAAATGTCTGAATACCTCAAAACTTCCATCCACTTCTTCAGTGGCGAATAAGATTCTATGTATCTACACCAAGGTAGTGTGAGCCAAGACACCTGCAAACGTTCCCAGGAATAATTAGTGATTCTCAAAGCCTGTCTATGCCCCATCTCATCCATGGCTATAAATCCCTCTACACACTTTCAGAATCAGATTACAATCTGATTCAGGTCAGTTCATTATAGTTAACAATGGACATTATGGATGAAGAGGGCCCAGGATTATAAAGGAGTTGAAACTCCCTATGACCTAGAGTCATCCCATAACTTGGTGCAATGTTTGCAGCATAGACCAGTATTTTGATGACTGTTTAGCATTGGAGTAAGGAGATAGCTCAGTTGTTAAAGTGCATGCCATGTCCACATGGGTTTGCATCTCCAGCACCCGTGTGAAAAGGTCAGGGTGGTGACACATACCTATGATGCCTGGGAAGGCTTTAACAAGAGGTTCGCTGGGGTTCACTAGCCACTAATTATAGCCAATGAGAGAACTCCAGGTTCAGTGAGAGATCCTGTGTATTAGATGTCTTTCTTGTTGCTATGATAAAAATATTTGAAAAGAAATAACTCAGAAAAGAGGGTTAATTTTGGCTCACGGTTCAAGAGTGAAATCTATCATGTGACAGGAGCTTGAGACAGCTGTCACATTGTATCAGCAGTCAGGAAGCAGAGAAGGTGGATGCCCCTACTTAGTTTGCTTTACTCAGTCTGAGACACCAGCCCATGGGAATCCTGTTACCTATATTTAGGATAGGTCTTTCCAGCTCAGATAACCTAATCTAGAAAAATCTTTTGCAGAAACACCCAGAGGTTTGTTTCCCTGGTGATTATAAATCACATCAAATTGACAGTGAGGATTAATCATTTTCTGTCTGAAAAATTAAAGTGGAAAGCCAGGAAGATGTCTCAGTGGGTAAAGGTCCTTCCCGCACAAGCTTGATGACCTGGATTTGATTCCCAGAAGAACCCACGTAAAGATAGAATGAGAGAACCAACCCCAAAAGCTGTCCTCTGACCTCTGCATGCATGCCACCTCAGACGCGCGCACACGCACACCACGTATACACACAAACACACACACACACAATTTTTTAAACAGATAAAGAACAATCAAGACTCTTGACATCAACCTCTGACCTCCACACACATGCAGAAGTACACACATATGCATGTATCCACACGTACAAACACATACACAGTTCAGTATGTACAGTATCAATTATGGGCAGTGTATAGGACTTGATACTGACAATAAATCCTATGTTACTAGCCTATATATTTATGATATTGTACTTTTCATCATTATTTTTGCTTATAGAAGTTTAGTGTGAGAAAGTATGCCTCGTACTGAAGCTTGGGTGTGGTTTGATTGTCTCCCAGACTGTAAATGATGACCAGCTCCCTTCTTTGGATGTGGCCTAGTGGGTCACTGGTGTGTGCCCTCAGAAACTAATTCTCACAGGACTCCTTGGTAGTTCTCAGGGAGTCTTGCTATAAAAGTGCTCTCTCTACTCGGATTACCTTGTGATAATCTTCCCTGTCCCCTCCACTGAGTGCCTTGCACAGTGGCATTACACCAGACCAAGTGCTCTGTGAGGTTTGGACTTTCGGCCTCCAAATTTCTGCGCTTTCTAAAACCTCTTGTTCTTACTTAGTTGCCTCAGAAGATTTGCAGTAATTCAAAGGTTCACATCTAATGTGACAGCCTTACACAGCCCAGCATCTTATTTCTTGATGGCCGCAGGAGGCCATGTCATGTGACTGATCTAGACCTTTTAAGCGTGTCTAAGTATGCTCTCCAATGTTCACACAGCCATGGACTTACCTGCTTCTCAGAACACCTCCCTAGCCTTAAGCAACCCGTGCCTACAACCTTCCAGCTTCTGTAAAATCCTGCCTAGCCTATGGTACCTTTATTCTAGCTGTGACTGGTCCCAGTCATATCTGCCCTTCCTGAAAACGTTCCCTCCCTTGGAGTCCCATTCTCTGCAAAAAATTGAGAGAAGATCTAGTAACAGTCAAGTGGAGAGCAGACAAGAGAAGGCTGTATCTCAGTAGTACAGTGATTAACAGCCAGTATCATAAACTGTGGGTTCTGACTCCGAATGAGATCACATAACTTGATGTAGTGGTTGTGAAAAATGTGGCAATGACCAGAAATTGGACACACAATGAGCCCAAGGTGTTTCTACCAGTGTGACTTGTGCTCTATCACATGGTTCCTTGCAGTCTCGCTTCTGAATGCACAGCATACATTGTGTAGTGCACACATCAACACACGTGACACTGACAAGGACTGCCTGAAACACCTAGGCTGAGGCTCAGGACTCCTGTGAGCTGTGAGTTCCTGTCTTCCTACTGAGGGCAGAAAAACTTTTCTTGTGGTTTAATCATGAAAAACAAAGACTTAAAAAAAAAAAAGAAAAGAAAAGAAAAAAGAAAAAGGTTTATAATATGTTCCTCATTCTTGCTCAACATGTAAGTATCACAGTAGTATGTCTTTGGATTGTTCTGTAAGAGAACTTTTCTAATTTTTAAAATTTTATTTTAAAATTTAAAATTTTTTAGTTTTTACTAATTTCATACATGAGTACTATATTTACACAATTTCCACATGTATATGGTTACCCCAAGATCTCTTTCTCTCTCTAATATATATATATATAACACTAAAGAGATTATATATATATATATATATATATATATATATATATATATATATATACACATGCTTAGAGCTGTCCACTTGGGAATCAGTAACCTATCAGGGGATTTGCCCCTGGACAAGACTGATTCTCTTTCTCTTAGCAGCCATTGATTGCTTGGAAGTAGCTCTTCATCTAGAGGTGGGCCCTTGTGAGATTTTCTCTGTCCATATTAGCGTGTTAACCAGTGCTGTCACTGTTCAGGCCTTGTTTAGGTGAGCATATCATTGGAATGTCATGTATGCAGCTTCCCTGTCATATACAGCAGATACCATCTCACAGCAAATGTCTTGGCCCTCTTGTTCTTACAATCTTTCTTCCCCCTTATCTTCAATTTTCCCTGATTCTCAGGGTAGAGGTTGGGTTGTAGATGCAGCAGTTGTGATATCTGTGCTAGACTCCATCTATTCCAAAAGAAGCTTCTTTGATGAGAGGTGAGAACCACACGTATCTGGGTAGAAGGTATTAGAATACAGCTAGAAATCATATTGGTTTATGAAAATGGCAGCCGTAGTAGGCTCTCTCTCATCTACAACCTCTCCAGCTATGGAGAGTTGACTGACGAATTCTGTTCTACTGAGAGAGCCTTAAGTCCAATTAGACAATTGTTGGTTACTGCAAGATAAAAATGCCACTGTTACACTGCTGGGGCTATCTTGCCAGGCTGGTGATTGATGTGGTTCACAGGCTTTACAGCTTTCTTCTCTTGGCAGCTTCCACATCATCTTCTGATACTGAGAGCCAGTCCACAGGTAGTTCCAACTGGATTTCTCCAAGTCCTGTGTCCAGAGTATGTAATGTCTTCAGTAACAGGCTCTTACTTTCAAGTTAAGGAAGGCAACCAAGGTCAACGGCAATGATCTATATTTTTTGGAGAGGGTTATTGTACCACCCTGGCCAATAACTCCTGCTAGCACTGGGATTTTTGGTAGGTAGTCTATGGGTTTTTTTGGGGGGGGGGGGGGGGGGGGGGGATTAGCATCCCATAAGATACAACTCTGTGTGTGAATACTTTATTTTAAGAATTGCTGTTCAAGTTGCCTAGTTGAGTTTCACACACATTAAAAAAAAAAGTTCAGTGAGTTGTAGCTTAGGATAAAGACAGAATTTCTAATAATTTCTGAGATGGCCCTAAGCATACTTCTGCCATTTTTACTACATATTTATGTGAAGAGGAAATACCAGCATTGGTAATTATAAAATCAAACTTTGAGTCAACTCTGAAAAATGGTGAAGATGTTCTACATGGTGCAGAGTCAGATTTGGCTAAGATTTCATTTGTTCTTTCTTTTGTCTTGGAGTGTATGCACATGTACACACATGATTTGTACATGTACAAACATGTGCATGTTTGTGTGAGTGCCTGGTGAGCACACCATAGCACACATGTTAAGGTCAGAGGACAATCTCTAAGGTCTGTCCTCACCTTCACCCTGTCTCAGGGTATCTTGTTGCTGCTTGCCAAGCTGCACAACCTGAGAGCTTCTATGAGGTATCCTCTTTACTTCGTATTTTGCCACAAGATTGATGACACTACAGATGTGTGCTACTGTGAACATCTTTTACATGGGTTCTGGGGATCTGAACTCACAACTTCATGCTTGCAGGAAAAGATTTTCCCCCTCTAAGCCATGCCTTCAGCCAAGACTTAATGTAAAAGTAAATGACCACACTCATCTTATTTGTATGCAAAGTTGCTTTTGTCTTTAATTACAAAATTATATGGATAGCAAAGAATTGTTTTGGGATAAATTTGTGATTCATTTCCAGTGAGTGTTTGGTTTGTGCACTTATTTTACATACTTACATGTATGGGAGCACACAAACATTTCTTAAGCAGAAAGGAGTCAGAGGCAGAATGAGTTTAAGCCTTCCCTAGCATGTACAAGTCCCTGGGGTTCATCCCCTGATGGCAAAACAAACAAACCAACAACAATATTATTCTAGTGTCTGTCACAATGCATCTATATCTGTGCAAGCTTCAATTCACTGTTCATGTTTTTAAGTGGGATTTAACAAGCTGTCTGTCTCTATGCTTGCTGACCCTACAAATACCATAAAATCATATGGTGTTTGAGTTTTTGTGTTTATTTCATTGAGCATAATGCCATTAATGGTCATCCACACTATCATATATGACAAGATTTCTTTTCTTTTTGAGTCTGACTACTATTTCTCTATATGACTACACAACAGTACAACAGTCCCTTGGTTCAAGACATCCTCCACGCCCATGATGCTACAACCCACAGATAGTCAAGTCTCCTCCATCCATGGCTGTAGCAATTGCATATGACCAATGTACAGCTTCCTGTGTGCTTAGTTTAAGTAATCTCTAAGTAACTTATGGTACCCAAGGAACACAAACACCATACAATAGGTGCTGTACAGTATTGTTTAAGGAGCAAAGGCAGCAAAACATGCCTGTTCATGTTTAGTATAGATGCAGTTTTTCTAGGGAATAACTCCTGACTCTGGGCTATGAAAGCACAGGTAGGAGGGCTGAACATGTTTTGTTACCCATTCACTCATCACTGGCCACTGCGTACGTCTTGACTATCATGAGTAAAGCTGCTGTGAGCATGGGTGGACCAGAACAGGCACATTTTAAACCTCTTGACTTGTCGTTCCTTACACGTTGATTCCTCCTTCCTCTGCCTTCAGTGCCAGAGAAGAGGAGGAAACAATGCCAGGAGGAGAAGAAGAATGAGGGCTGAGAAAGCAGGAAATAAGGGGAGGGGCTTGCCTTTCCTTCTCTGGAACAAACCAGGACGTGGTAGGCCTGAAGATGCCAGAGGGGTAGATCTGGATGACTGGTGGGTTTGAAACTATGCATGGAGTTAGTGACTGCCTCCTTGGGCTTATAGGGAAGCAAGCACAGCAGGACCATTTCCCAAGTGTTGTGAGCGATGATGCAGCCCGTACAGAGTCTAGGTAGAGTCTGAGGGGTTGCCCTTGGTGTTTTGCAGCAAACTGCCCATATATCCAGGACAGGACATAGTGAATGTGGCTGGTAAGGGCTGGTAAGTAAGTGGATGCCTCATGTCAGGATGAAGAGGACCCCTTGGAGAGAAGCACACCACCAGGGGTAAGTGTGCAGGCCACGGGCAGTGGCAGTGAATAAATCAAGATGTCCCTAACAGACTGGACAGGGCCAGACACCACAAGCCAGAGCAGTGACAGTGCCTTAAGGGCCAGGATGTGTCAACCTGCAGACTGGACAGGTATTCAGAATCTCTCTGAACTGCCACCAGAGAACTAGCTCCTGTTCCCATCTATGCCCTGACCACCAAGGGGAGCAGAGTTGTCTCCAAGAAGATCAAATCTCCCCGTGAACTAGACAGAAATGGGCTTTTGCTTGCCTATTCACATGCAAGAACACAGAGAACTCAGTAAGTGCTGCTAGGGGCTGTGCCGAGGTCCTCTGCCCAGCCAGAAAGCTTCATTTGTAGCTGCAGGTTCACAGCAAACCTCTCTGCTGTGGGAAGAACAGTGCCTGGGAGACAAAGTCATCAAACCTGGAGTCACCTAGAAGGTTCAGAGGCCCAGCCCCCTTGCCTTTGTGGCCTGTAAGTAACTACAGCAGCACAATGGCCTAGTCTCCACTCAACAGGATTATGCCCTAGAGGTAAGAGCTGGCTACACCAGTTCCTCCACTACAGCAGCACAATGGCCTAGTCTCCACTCAGCAGGATTATGCCCTAGAGGTAAGAGCTGGCTACACCAGTTCCTCTCCTGTCTCTTTGCTATCCTGGTGAGCCCATGAGTGAAATCCTGACCCCTGACTCTGCTGATAAGAAAAGCCCCTCAAGACATAAATGTCTCAAGGCCTAGGCTGTGTCTCCCTGTACTCCACAGGGTGGAGATATCAAAGAAAAAGCACAGGTGGGTTTTGCTTATTTGTTTGTTTGTTTTTGACATGTAAGTGTATTGAGAGTGAATCCGGGCTTCCACTGCATGCATTAAGGTCTCTGGGCAAAAGTAAATTTTATGAGCAGTTGGCAGATGCTGGCTATCTACCTGTATGCCTGTTGCATGCAAGGCTGTCTGAGGGTAGTTGCACTTGTCTGCAGCACAAACCTTCCAGTAGGTTGTTTCTGACTCCCCAAGGCCAGGTTGATAGATTTAGCAGATAAAAATACAAGCTGCTTATTCTTGGGAGCCTGAGGCATGATGATCAAATGTTTAAGGCTAGCTTGGGTTACATGTTAAGACCTTATCTCAAGAAAAAAAAAATTAAATCAGGTACACACTCAATAACACTGCAGTATAAGTGGGAAGGACCAATGTTTCCTGAAAACATTATTGGTTGTTTATTTAAGTAGGCATCTTTTAAAACATTTTTTTTACAAAGTTTTATTTGTGTGTGTGTGTGTGTGTGTGTGTGTGTGTGTGTATTTATGTATCTGTATATATGTACACATTCAGGTGGCTGTCCACAGTGGCCAGAAGAAGGTGACAATCCCCTGGAGCTGAGGTCCAGGCAGTTATAAACTGACTCCAAATGGGTGCTAGGAACCAAACTCAGGTCCTCTGTAAGAGCAGCAAGTCTCTTAACTGCCAAATTGTCTCTCCAGCCCCATAACTGGGCATGTTGTGCTTTTAAAATATATTTTTAAAATTAAAATATAATTATGTCCCTCCAAGCCCTCCGTATCCCCTCCATACCTCTCCATTCCTACCCCTACTTCATTCACAATCGAATGACCTCTTATTTCTTTGATTATTGTAATTCTGTATCTCTTGCAAGCCTCACACACTTGGACTTTCAGAAGCCCCTAGAGCTGCCTCTGCTTCTGACCAAAACAGCAGAGCCACAGATGTCAGAAACCTCCCTCTGGGATTTTGCTCCTGACTTGACCTTGAGCCTTCCTTTCCACAGAGCAAGGGAGCAAATCTGGGGAATCCAGATGGGAGGACACAGCTAGAGAGACCATGGAGGCAGGACAAGGCATCTCTCAGAAGTCGCTTGGGAGCCAAACACTGGTTTGGCTGTCAGCAAGTCCCTGCTCATCTGGAAAGGAGGCCTGGTGCCAGCTGGGCTCACTCCGGGGATTGGAAACGGAATAAAGACTGTGGGCAAATGAGAGATGAGAAACCAAGTTGCACTGGCAAGTTCTAGAACTGACATGGATTGAGCAATTCAGACATGCCTACCTCTTCACAGCCTCTGCCACACTTCAAAATCAACTGATGGGTTGATTTAGGGAAACAGAGGCCCAGAGAGACAAAGAGCATGTCTTGACAGTAAAGTCTATAAGCTGAGGGTGGGGGAGCTCCTGAGCCAGTCTTTCCAGGATGACCTTAGTAGATGCTGCCCCAGCCCTGCCTCTGGTCCTTCAGGACTCTAGAGTCTCCACAAAGGCCCAAGGCCTGTGGCTCTGACCATGTCTGGGAGTATTACTCAGCCGGGGAGGTATGGACAACACATACCTATCCCCTTAGGTGGGACAACTCCAATCTCCCAAATGTCCTCAGAGGGCATACTGCTCAGGGAAATGGCCTGCTTTGTAGCTAGCTTCTCCAACCTGTCTCACTTTCTGACTTCCCTATCGTGTGACAGAGATCTTGCCCCAAATCAACTTCTCAACTTAGGAAAATGCCCTTGATATGAGTAGCCCACAGGACATCACAGTCAGTTCCTACCAAATGTACATCACAGTATCACATGGGCAGAGAGCCACAGACCTTGGCTTTTATGGGAACTTGAGTCCTGAAGTGTGGAACCATAATAGCCCAAGGTTATCGGGGAAGGGTCATGGGAGCTTCAATCCCTGATACCTCAAACATGAGGACAGTAGGAATTGACTACCTCTCCACTCCTAACCTGGTGCCATAAAACCAGGTCCCCAATCAACCCTAGTAAGAACCGAGTACCCTGACAATTATCAGGCTTCACTCCTTGCTTGGCCTTATAAGGTCCCCACCCCTTAGAGTCCCTGAGTATGTAGATGAGGCATTTTCCAGCATTCCTGCCCTGGCCAATGGTACATAGCCACATAAACCTTGCTCCAGAGACCCTGGCCACCTCCCCAGGGGGATAAATACCCCTCCCCCCAAATAAATGGAACCAGTTACCTACTGAGATCCTGCACTGCACTCACCCATGCCTGGCTAAGCTTTTCTCTCTCTGGTTCAGCTCAGTGCTCACAGGGCCATGCTACTGAGGGGGAAGCAGACACAGGGCAGCCCTGAAGGACCAGAGGCAGGGCTTGGGTGGCATCTGCCAAGTTCCGTCTGGTTCTGAGTCTTTGTTTTGGAGGAAAGGCCTGGCTCTGGAGCTTCCCTAGCTCTGAGCTTATAGCCCACCTCTGACCAATAGAAGTTTGGGAATTGCTTATGGGTTAGATTCTATGGGGTTAGATTCTCAAGAGCCCGGAAGCCTAAGAAAACAGCTAACACCTCTGCAGGTTAGATGCAAAGACCTATCCAAGATCTCTTTCTGGGTCACCAAAACTGAAAATGCCCCCCTCCCCCAAAATAACTATCAGGAGGCTGGATGGGTCTGGCTTCAGAAGGAGAACCAACATGAGAGCTGTGTCTTTTAAACTTGTGTGAAATTTAGAGAAGTTCTCATGAACACCCAGGAAAGGATTTCTTAAAGACTATCACTTTAATTGATGGCATTATACTTGGAGCTCTTTTGCAAACTGTAAGAAGCAGTGAAGTCATTTCTGGACATCTGCAGGGTTTGTAGCCATTCAGTTCAATAGAAAAGATGACCCCAGAAGCTTTCACAGGTTCAAAACCAGGATGGGCAACACCGAGTCACAAAACAAGACAAAACAAAACAAAAAAACCTAAAAGGGAAGCTGGGGTGTATCTCAGTAATAAAATGCGTACCTAGCACATATAAAACCCTGGATTTAGTTCCTAGGACTGGATAGTTTTAAATAATGTTTAAAGAAGCTTGCCCAGCTATGCATTGATATACCTCTTTAGAAGTGAACTTGCCTTTCCTAGTCTGGGCAGAGAATATTCTGCCTCCTTCAAGGGTCAGCCTCAAGACTAGATCGTCAGGAGGCATAGAGCTAGAAGTCTTAGCCCCATGATCTTTTTGAAAGCAGGACTGTTAAACACCTATTAAGGCCTTACGGTCAGGGGTAGGTGACAAATGCACAAGCCAGAAGGAACTGGCAAGAGAAGGCAATTAACCCGGGAGGAAAAAGAGTGCAGAGGCAATGGTACATGAGGATTGGAACTGCATCTGAGACAGAGGTAACAAGAATGGTATGGACTCCAGCTGAGCAGGGTATCACACTCTGTCTGAAGGTCATCCTCTCTCTGAAAAGTTGGTCTTACTTTGGGGAAGTCTGACCAGATTTGCGGAGCTTTATGCCAAGAAGTCCAAAATTTAAAATTTAGATTTTTATGCACACGTTTCCGTTTTGTTGGTTCGTTTGTTTACTTGCTTGCTTGAGACAGAGTCTTGCTATGTAGCCTAGGTTAGCCTAGTACTCACTATGTAGCTCAGGCTGGTTTCAGACTCACCCAAGCCTCCCCAACTCAGCCTTTTAAGTACTAGGATTACAAGATACCATCATACTTGCCTCCGCTCTTTGGAGGGCAGGGGGTGTTTTGCTTTGCTTTGAACATAGTCTTATGTAGCCCAGGCTGGCTCCTTGAACTTCCTATGTAGCTAAGGATGAACTTGAGTTCCTGGTCTTCTGCCTCTGTCTCCAAAGTGCTAGCATTATAGTATGTGTTATCACACAGAAGAGCAACTTTCTTTTTTCTTTTGAGACAAGGTCTTGTTATGAAGATGGCTGGGTTTCCAGACCTGCAGACCTGGCTTAACATGCCATGCTCAGGTTCCAGGTCTTTCAGAGTCCTCTGAGCTCTGGTGTGGTCTAGATGTCTTTCCAAGGCTCTGGTGGGACAAACATGCAGAAGAGACTCCACTCCGGTCTAGTCCTCTGTATGGAATTTGAGTAGAGACATCTGGGAGTGACTGAGGGCACATGTATGGTACCTGTGCTCCTCAATAGGGAAGAATTGTGAGAGCCCTTTGCACGTCCTGTGCCTCTAGCCATCTCATCTGCGCAGTGAATGCTTCTTGATTCACTCTGAACGGCAATGTGAGACAGAAGCCACACCAAGACACAGGGGGACGGGCGGCAAGTATCTGGTTTGCTACTCACTGGCTGGACACCTTGAACTTGACACATATAGCTGCAACCTCCATTCTGACCACCACCAAAGAAGTCTTTCTTCTAGAAGCGCTAGGACCGTTGCTATTTCAAATTCAGCTTAACACCCCCATCAAAAACACATTCTAGCCACCTTGCTGGATAAGGGAACAGGGCCAGAGAGTTTAATAGCATACTTAAGGTTATATACTTGATCAGAAATCACAGCTTGATTTCTGTGTTCAGAAAATTACTTGTGACTTGAGCCAATCAAACAATGGCTTTTTTTCCTCTTCCTTGTGTGGTCCAGGATCAAGCTTAAGCCGGTCACTGAATAGCCCATTGGAAGGGCCCAGGCTCAGTGGGGTCACAAAGCTCCATTACCAAAGCTGCCCTTATAAGCACACTGTAGGTTCTCTAGTAGAAAACAGGAAGTGTTGTGTTCTGGAAGCCTTAACTCCCCCTCAGTTCCCATCCCCCTGCCTGGCATAGCATGTGACTTGTGGCACTGACTCTTGCAGCTTTGGCTAAGCACGAGTTTGTTTAGCTTCACAGTGACTTCATCTGAATGGTTGGGTGGTTGTGTTTTCATAAGATTAGACCCATGGAGCCGTCTACGCTTTTCACCTGCTTCCTCTGGCTTGCAGCAGTAGAGGGTGGATTCCAGGCTAGGCCAAGGTTCTCTGAGTACCCACTGCTCCTCACAGGGTCCACATTGGAGCTTGTGAGCAAAAAACAAAAAAAATAGCAGGCACCCTCCAGACAGAAGAAACACATGGGAAGGATTGTATGGGTGGGGAGTTTCCTGATAGTGAAAGGAGATGCTTATACACAGTATGAGGTGTGGTCCATCACAGCCCACAGGAGCAATCCCGGATATAACTAGTCACCTGACTTGACCAAGTCACTTGCCCACATTTTCTTGGCCTTGGTTTCATCTATAATATGGATAACACACATAGCAACTCTAACATATTCTGAGTTTTATTCACATTTCTGGCTTACAACTTCTTCTTCAAAGGTCCAGAGAAAGCATCATCCTCCTGACCTTTAGCTGCTCATAGACATTCTCCAGCCCACCTCCCCTGATAGCCTTCCTCATTCCAGTGACCTCTGCCCACCCCTGGAGGAAGGAACACTGCTGAGAGAGCCTTGGGAGATCTGAACAGATCCATACTGGGTTCCCTGCCCAGCCCATCAGAGTTGAGTCAGGCCCTCTTTTTCCAGTCACTTCTGTGCATGGTTGTGTATGCCTCAGTTGTGTCTGAGTAGCAATGTCTCCAGAAAAAGACAAAACCCAAAAATGTATGGGTAGGCTTCAGGATGAATCCAGACAGTTCAGCAATGGGAGAGCAGAGCCTCAGAGAGGGACAGAGGCTCAGCATCCTTGCCTGCCCCAGCAGCCTTTCCTCTGTGTCCCTAGTCATACTTTGCATAACAAGCAGGGAACTTGTTTTCCTGAGTTCTGAGGGCCGCTTGGGGATGGCACATCTCTAGGTAAACCACATCAGCAGTGCCTTGGGTTAGACCTCCAGCTGCTATCCTCACAAATGCCTTTCTTTGCTGGTTGTGTGAGAGCAGGGAAAACCCAGGCTAAAATGGTGGAGTTAGATTAATAATCCTTCAACTGCCCCCTATCTTCCCTTAACTCTGGAGGATCCAGGCTATTCCTGCTTATCTAAGGCTCTAACACATCCTGTGGAACAAGATATTTAGGAGACCGAATCACTGCCACCTAGACTTTCTCAACAGTCCTTTAAGGAACACTAATGAACATTCCTTGAACTAGGATGCTGGGGATGGGGCATGCCTTGGCTAACTTTTAGGCTTCTTTTCATCCTAGAGTTTAATTTAAGGACCTCTCTGAGGTTGTCCTGTGGTTTTGGAGGCCTGATTTGTTGTGGGCTCTTTGGAGCTTACAAAGCCCCTGTCTGTCCTCTGATCTCCCAGCCAAAAGGGACACCCATATCAGCTCTCATGACTAACTGGGGTGAGGGTTTTTTTGTTTGTTTGTTTGTTTTGATTATTTTTTGCTTTTTAGTAACTCTTCTTCCTTTCCAATAAGGAAAAAAAAAAAAACCCCTTTTCTGATATCATTTCATGTGGCTTGGAAGGGACCAACCCACTGTTTGGCTTCACGGAGTCATAGTGATCCAGGCTGGCCACAGGAGAACACATACACTTCCCCATAGTTACTGGTGTACATGGATGTGTGGCTTTAGCTGGGCCAACCAAAGAACCCTGGGACTTCTGATAGAATGTCTGGGAAAGGAATGATACCCCTTTTCTGCTGGGGTTGCTTAGTGCTCAGGGGCAGGACATCTCTTCTATTGGGTAGATCTTGCCAGAGAGATCCTTAGGGAAGGAAGAACTGAGGGTATCTAACATCCTTCTCCACATCAGTACTTGAGGGCCTGTATATAGTCAGTTCTAAAGGCCTAATATGCTCCAATCAATTCCTCCTTTCTTCCACCCCTTCCTCCTCCTCTTCTTACCTCTCCTCTTCTTCCTCTCCCTCCTCCTCTTCCTCCTCCTCCTCCTCGTTTTAGCACTGAAGATTCAATCCAGGGCCTCACACATGCTATACAAACACAGCCCCACTGAACTATGTGCTTTCTCTCCCTTTTTTGTTTTTTAACTTGAGTCGGAGTCCAAGTTGCCCAGGCTAACCTCTAGCCAGACTCATAGTCCAGACAGCTCTTGAATTTATGATCTTCCTGTCTCAGCCTCCCAAGCACCTAGAGTTGCAGGACTGTATCACAACATCCAGAAAATTCTTTTAAACTACAGATGATCCTTGACTTATGTGTTTGCATCCTGATATGCACTCTGCAAGTTGAAATTGCATTTAAGAGTCTTACTTGCTGAGCATCATGCCTTAGTGTATCTTAATCATGTTCAAACATATTAGCACAAAGTTGGGCCAAACAAAGAAAATTTCAATAAGATGTGGAATTTCTCAAGTATGCTATTGAGTGCAGAATCCTGTAGTCTCTGGTTTAGTCTCATGATTACATGTGAACAGATGACTGACTGAGGCTGAAGTTCATGACCCTTGCCCAGCATCTCAAGAAACGACTGGATCTCATGTCAACAGCCTAGGAAGAGATCATAATTTGGAATTCCAGAAGTGACTTCTACTTTGTGCACATTGCCTTCACACCATCATCAAGATGGTTGGTAGCACTGGTTGCTCTTGCAGAGGACCCTGGTTTGATTCCCAGCACCTACATAGTGCCTCACAGCCAGCTGTAACTCCAGTTCCAGTGGTGCGGTCTTCTGGTTTCGGTGGGTACTAGGCATGCATGTGGTACACATGTGTACATGCAGGCAAAAATTCTTATAAAATTTTTTAAGCATTTTTAAAAATATTAAAATAGCATACCTCAAACCTTCATATGTCAGAGACTATGTGAGTTTGAATTTGGTTTCTAATTCTGTAACTGTGAAAGCTTCACCCACCAGTTTTACAAGGGGGGAGGGCATGAAGCAAATGTTAAAGAAAAGAAGCAATGTGTGGCTGTGTTTGCGACATAGGATTGTGGTTGGTTTTGTTTGTTTGTTTGTTTGTTTAACATTTTCTGAGAAGATGTGAACAAAGATGTATTTAACTCAGATAGACCACCACCACCAAACCAAAGAAACCATTCCACTAAAGACCAACTTGGTGACCCAATGCGTTTAATTGATTACTTGTAAGGGCATGGGTAACTTACAGGATGTTACACCACTGCACTGTGTCTACCAGACCCCCCAGCAAGCATGACTCCTTAAACATCATCTGGGAGGGGCAGAGAAAGGCCCCATTCCTGACACATCTCCCCAGAGTCTCATGTGCAGCCTCATGAACTGCTTCTGTGTGTGAGCTGCCTTTCCTGAGCCTCATCAGTCTTTTTTCTCCTTCCAGAAGAGATGTTAGTGAGCCTAAACTGGGAAGATAACCATTGCTGCTGACTATGAAACATGAGTGGCCACATCATGCCTGGAGAACAGAGTCCTACAAAAGGAAGCCACACCATGCTATTGTGTGGGCACCTGTGCAGGTGACAGAGAAAGGGTGAGTACGTGGGACTTAGCAGAGGAGGGTAATGTTTACCTCAGGAGAAGGAAACCCATTGGTGGGTCTGGGGACAAACCTGAGAGTAAGGTGAGCCTTGATGGGCTGGGATATAAGAGCACCCACCCACCTGCAGTCATGGCCTCTCTTGTGGCTAAGAACGAAGTCTTGGGCTCCATCCAAACCCAGCACATCTGGATTTAAGGGGCCCCCAAAGGTTGGAGGACAGTGGGACTCTGCCTATCTGTAGTAACCATGGTTGTCTGCAAAGGTGGCTGCTGCAAGGATCTTTCCTCCTGCTATGTGCTTTCTGTCCACCCAAGAAAAGAACTTCCTCTCCTCATTCATCTCGGCTTGCTCCACAGCTTGACTTGATCAATGTGTGTGATGAAAACAACTGGTATCTTCTATTTTCTCCCTCAGAAGCTAACTTTCACATTCAAATATGATATCCCCCCATGATAACCATGCTGTGAGGAAACCCAAGTTACCTCCAAGGGAATGCTACCTGGAGGGACTGGAAGCCTCAGGCGTGTGAGTGAGGACTTCATGGGCCACCTAGTTCAGCTTTTGCTTATAGCTGAATGCAGTGAAGTGAACCTCACTGATGTCACACCAAGACGAGTGCCTGGTTTCTGAGCCATAGAATTGGGAGAAATAAGGAACCTTTGCTGCACCAAGCTCCATGCCGGAGTTACCCAGTAAGAGCACGGAAGAGCTGACCATCTCCCATCACTACAGCCTGGCTACCTGTCCATGTCCATTGGCTTAGATAAGATTCTGGCTGAGTACTGTCCTCTCAGGCACTGTCCCAGGCATGAGGTGGTGGGTGCGAAGACAGCACCCACACTCTGGGGGAACTCAAACTCTTGGAAGATGCCAGTAAATGAGACGAAACTGAGATGATGGTTTCAGAAAGATGAGCAATGATTTGTAGTGGGGTTGGACAAAAATAAACGAGGGCCTTCCTTCTAAGGGGAGACCTCTTCTGAAAACCTCCTAGTGAATGAACTATGGCCAAGAAAGCAGACCATGAGATGACCTAGAAAACAGTGCCAGCAGAGAAAGAAACATAGGAAAACCCAGAGTGTAGACAGCCTGGGAGTAGATGCACACACACACACACACACACACACACACACACACAGAGAGAGAGAGAGAGAGAGAGAGAGAGAGAGAGAGAGAACTCTGAAGAGGAAGGGGGCCGAGGTCAGAGATGATATCACAGAAGTGGGAGAGAGTCAAGAGTTACCTTGTCCAGCTCATTAGTTGTAGCCAATAGCAGTGTGATCTACATTAAAATTTTAAATGCTGCAATTCTTCAGCCCCACTAGCCACATTTTAAAGGCTCAAAGGGCCTAGTGGCTGCCGTACTGGTTGGCACAAGCAGAGAACAGATCCATCACTGAAGAAAGTTCTATTGACCAGTGCTGGCTATCGGACACATCAGACACAAACTCAGATTTGAGTTCAAGAAGTCTGATCATGTGTTCTGGGCATTGGTCTTCCATTCATTTTCTGAAGGTTCTATTTTCTTTTAGTTAAATAAGCTTCTTCAAGTTCAATAGTGGAGAACAGTTAAGTTCACCAACAGTCAAGGCCAGCAACAAGTGATCCTGTGTGCCACACAAAGAGTAGGCTCAAGTCTTCCTTTGTATTAGTGGCACTAGAAGTCTATTTACTGGCTCCCTTGTAGCCTCATTTCTGCCACCAATTTGGGGCTCCCTGGTGTGAAAAAAAGCACAGGGCATGGCTACTATTTCAGGGTGGCACACAGAAGGGAAATTGCCACAATTAGACAAGGCTCATTTCCATCAGCATATTTTCCTCCTCAGCCCAGAACATCTGTTGGTGTGGAAATATTTGCCTTGTGCCATCCCGTCAGAAGGAAATATCCAGGCACTGAAACAGGCAGTCTGTAGAGAAGCTGACACCATCTTGGATAAAGCCCATGATGGGCTTAAAATATGGAATCAGGGAAGACAATGTAAACTTGTCCAAAGGGAAGATTAAGAAAGGTAGACATGGTATTGTACAACTGTGACCC
>JADRCH010000019.1:8699404-8747037 GCA_019843965.1 Rhynchomys soricoides
AAAAAAAAAAAGAGGAGAGAGTGAGAGAGAGAGAGAGAGAGAGAGAGAGAGAGAGAGAGAGAGAGAGAGCACAAAAAAGATGTGATTAGGAAACGGTATTTGTGCAGGCTAGGAAAGTTGCTCCAAGTGGAAATTCAGGGTCTCCTTGCCATGAACAAGACATGCGTTGCTACTGAATGTTTGTGACATCTTCTCAAGTACCCTAACTTTGGGCCAGCTATATAACCATTACCATCTGTGAAATGGGGACACTGGTGCTCTTGAGACCAAAGCTAGCCATAGCCATAATCTTTTGTGTTTTTTTGAGAAAAGGTCTCATGTAGCCCAGGCTGGCCTAGAACTCTATACAGCTGAGGATGACTCTGAACTCCTGGTCCGCTTCCCTCTACTACTTGAGTTCTGGGCTCCCAGGCATGTGTCATTATGCCTGGCACCATAATCGAATTGATAGTAGTTTTGTAACAAAAATGGAAGAGCTTGATTGTTGACTAATGCCCAGGCCTCGTTCCCTTGTTCATCTGCTCAGTGGGCATTAACCCTGTATTGGTCCTGTGGGCTTTAGATAACCAGGGTAGACAGCTTATGCTGCTCTTACCACGTGGTGCCCAGCAGGTAGGTGTAATTGATCTCTAGGATTCCTTCCAGCTCTGCCAAACTAATACAGACTCCACTATTGTTATGGAAGGCCTGGCTTATCCTGGCTCATACAAGTTAAACAAGCTATGTAATTCGGAATTCTGCCATGTGGGATCTGGAAATGGCCTTTAAGATCTTTTGATCTAACATCCTACTGATGTTGAGAATCCCCATCCCCAGCCATGCTGACAGATGGCCAGGCTTGCCTATGAGTTCATGCTTCAATTTCCAGAGCACTCTTGTTGGGGACAGTTAGTACAGAGCACATACACATTTCAGGTTACTCTCCTTCGTTAAGTGCATACCCGTCACAGAACACAGTCCTCAGCTCCTCTGCTCATTTTCGACTGGTCTAAGAATAACCTAGTTCTCAGATCAGTGATGGGAATGAAGCTAACGTTCTGGCATGTACTAGGCACCATGCTTGCTCCCTCTTTCCTCTCTGCTCATCACAAGCCCTTCTTAGCTTGGTAGCCCAAAGCTACCTGCAAGGAAGAATGTGTGCTTCCAATAGCTGCTTATGACCTTGGTGAAGCAACACCAGAGGGCTTGGCAAATGTAGACTCTTGGCCACAGGGATCCCCCAAGAGCATGGGTGACCTTTACCTAGGTGCTGGTTAGAGCCCCACATCCTCCAAATGGTTAGGCTGCAGGAAGAGGCTCAGAAGGAGGCAGGTATGCCACAGCTGTGGCAACATCCCCAAGAAGAGTCTGGGCTCATTCCTGCATATTCCTGGCTACCACTTGGGCCCATTTTATCTTAGTGTGACATGAGGACTCCAAAGCAACTGTTGGCTGTGTCTTAGTCCTGGGAGCTAGGGACAAAGTATCAGTACTCACCAGGCACACTTGGTTAGGCAGTAGCAGGCTTCTTATTGTAGATCTGTAACTGCAGGTAAGCCCAATGTGAACAGTAATGTATCTGCAGGGCCCTTGGGATAAAACAGCCCCAAGACCCTGAATGGGTCACATTGTGATGTCATACTACTGAGATAGCCCTTCAGTGGTGGCTTGGTATAAGCAGACAGGGTGGGACAGGAGGGGCCAAGAAGTAATGAGATGTATCTACCCTGTAGAATGTCAGCCTGTGAGACCAGGTATGACACCACCTCTGCCACTTGCCATTCTAATCCTTGACTACACCTGCCCTGGGCCAACTCAACTAAACCAACCCCATCTTTGTTAAGGTTGCCACTCCCAATTGTACCCCCAACTTGTCATACTTTCTGTGATTCATTTCAAATTCCAAGGCAGCCTTTTTTTCATTCTGTTTTAATGCCCCCACCCCACCCACTGTAATATGCAGGCTTTCCCCTTCCCTATTCACCTCCTGTGGCCTCAAACCAAGCAAAATAATTTAAATATTAGTTTAGAAAACAGGGAAACAAATCCAGCATGATATTGAGCAGTTACCCTTTAGATTATCTTCTTCTGTGTTTTCTGGCTTTGGTCCATGGTTGGTAACCAATAATCAGGAATATTTTATAATTAATAGTACTAAAAAGCAGAGAGTTCATCAAAGGGGATGGAATAAAACCATTTCCTGGGGTCTCAGTCCTCTTTTCTCCTGGTGCCTAGGGATTCTATCATGGAGAACATTCAATATGGATTCATCAACTGACATGGGTACAAGTGCTTGTTGCCAAGCTCAATAACCTGAATTTGATTCCCAGAACCTACATGATGAAAGGAGAGAACCAGTTCCTGCAAGTTGTCCTCTGAACTCCACATGTGATCCATCCACACAAATTGTGTGTGTGTATGCTTCATTTTGGAAACTGTTGAGTTATTCTCAAATTTAGAATCTGAACATAGGTCTCAAGCGTAAATTCCACCAGAGGGATCTTGGTTCAGTAGGTCTGGGGTGGAACCCATAAACGTACATTTTTAGCAAGTGGGCAGATGAAGCTGGTACTGTGGGTCCAGGAACTACAATGTACTTTGAGGGCAAGTGAGGGGTGCTGGTCTCCTGGGCTTGATCTTAAAATAGTCCCACCGATTGATGGCAGTATTTTGAGGTTTCTGGAGAACAAACAGGAGCTGTGCCTTTGAGGCCAAAGCAAGCAGCACCTGTACTGTATTGAAGATCTGTTCATTGGCCAGCCTGAGCCCATGATGGGGCCCACCCTATTGGTGCTGTCATGGGTCCTGCCCACAGCCTCTTGGCTGTTCTACCTCAGCAGGAAGGCAGCCTGACTTCCAGCTCCCATGCCTATATCTCTGCTCTGGAGCTTCCTACAGCTGCTAGAGCACACCCTGCCCGCAGCAGGTGGTGACCATTGTCACAAACGGTCAGTCATTCCAGTTGAACACCCTCAGCCAGTGGTGAAACCTTAATGGAAATGGCAAAGGACTGAATTCTTCATGCCCACAGTAGGAATGGCTTTGATAACTCATCTCTTACTGCTTCCCTCCTTTATCTCAGCTCTGCCAGTTCTGCCCAGTACCCCCTAGGAATAAACCCCAGACTAATGCTTCCTGAGTCCTTGGCTCAGGGGAAATCAACCTAAGACATGAATAAGAATTACTGTATGTCCTTGAGAGGGTCACATTTATTTAATTTTTTTCTTGAAAGGGTCTCATGTAATCTCTTCTGGCCTTGAATTTACTATGTAACAGAGGATAACCTTGAACTCCTGATCCGCCTGCCTCTACCTCCTGGGAGTGTTGGGATTACAGGAATGTACCTCACCACTCCTGGCTCAGACCCTACCTTGGCCTGGCTTTTTTAAGTGCCAAGGAAAGAAACCTGGAGTTTTCCACATGCTAGACAGATGCTGTCCTGAGCTACATCCCAAGCCCACAGAGGTCACAGTTAGAAAGAGAGCCATGAGCTTAGAATAACGTGGAAGTTCTGGAAATAATAGGTAAGAGGAAGGTCCCGGGCCAAGCGGAGGGTTCTGCTGGTTGCCCTTTGGAGTTCAGTCAGGGCTACCTTAAGAAAACATGTCAGTGAGCATGCTCAGAAGGAAGCCTGAAAACCTGGTCTGAAGGCTTTTTCTCTCATGTAGGGAGGCTTCACATTGCTCATGGGAGTTGATGGGCTCTGTACATTTCTTCTGTGTTTCCTTTCCCTGCTTGAAGCAAGAATGTGCAGGTGGGGCTCATACCATGTGAGGCAAAGCTCTTGCTCAAATATTTGGGGAGTGGTAGAAGCTTGGAGAGTGGTTGAGAAGGGTCTGTGCTGGTGGACAGAATGAGTATGGTCTCCGGGCACCCTGCACAATGCTGTGAGTTTGCCCAACCTTCCACATGCATCAATGGGATCAATTCAACTCCCCAATTGGCTTTGCGTGGACTTCAGTTCCCATCCCAGCCCCGATCCTGGTGTCCTCTCTTATTATCAACATCCCCTCTGGAACTCCTCCAGATCCACACACAGCCCCACAGAAATGAGTATGTCTAGAAAGTATGCCTCAAACTTCTCCATTTCCTCCAACTAGACACTTCATATGTGTGAAGAATTCTGGAAGTGCTACTGTTGGTCACCTTTGGTGGGTCATTTGGAGGGACAATGCCCTCCAGAGTTCCTATTTTTCTATTTTCACTTGACTCAAGACAGCATGACACCTATGGCATCAGAACACTATGCCAGGAGCATTGTCAACTCTTCACCCATAGCCAGACATCTAAAGGAAGTTGATAGGTGTAAGCCTGTAATCCAAGCACTCAGCAAACTGACACAGGAGACCAATAGGTTCAAGGCCAGTCTAGGCAACACAGTAAGGTCCTGTCTCAAAAGGGAGAGGGGAGAGAAAGAGAGAGAGAGAGAGAGAGAGAGAGAGAGAGAGAGAGAGAGAGAGAGGATAAAGCATTTTTTGGGGGGATGTGATGAACAACTCCAAGTCTTTATGTGTGTTAGGTAAACAGTCAATCCCTGAACTACATTCCAGCCCATGAAATGCTTACAACAAGCCGGGCAGTGGTGGCACACGCCTTTAATCCCAGCACTTGGGAGGCAGAGGCAGGTGGATTTCTGAGTTCGAGGCTAGCCTGGTCCACAGAGTGAGTTCCAGGACAGCCAGGCCTAACAGAGAAACCCTGTCTCAAAAAACCAAAAAAAAAAAAAAAAAAAAAAAAGAAAAGAAAAGAAAATGCTTACAACAAATCATTTCATGCCTATGATTAATGTGGAGAAAATAATCCAAAATATAAGAAATATACATAGTACATATTCAAATGTATAAATCTAAAACATAGAGGTTTATGACTAAAATGTTAACATTGGTGCAGTTTAGAATTATAAGAAATTAGAGATTATTTAAATGTCTAATAGAAGGGTAATTAAGTAAATTGCAAAGAATTCTCTTGTTAGCCTATTAGGAGTCACTAATGTAGTTATTATGAAGACCGTGGGTAACAGAAGAACACTAAGTATGAACTTAAACAGCAGAGTGTACAATCACAATTACAAAAACACTTGCCTATAAAAAATGGTCACCATCATTAGGGAAATACATATTAAAGCCTCATCCTCACCAAAATAGCTAAAATCAAGAGAGCAGCCATACTAAGTGCTGACAAGAACGCTAGTCAGTCATAACCTTCATTCTCACTTTGGAAAATTGGTGACTTCTTGTAAAGTTAAACATACATACTTATTCTACAGACCTGAATTACTCCTTGGCATTTCCCAAAGGTAAAGGCAGCACATTCACAAGAAAAGCTTGCACAGGATGGTCATAGCATTTTTATGCACCATAGCTCCAACCCAGAAACAATCTAGATGTCCATTAATAGATGATGAGATAAACCAGTTCTGGTGGGCTTTTCTATTGGAACATAAGTGAGCAATTGATTGAAGAAATTGTTGATACTTATAGGATCACATGATTCTACGAACACAAACTCCCAGAACAGGCAAAGCAGGCCTGAGGCTACAGAGGTGAGTTCAGTGGTCACCTGGAATAGGAGGCTGAGGAAGGAAGGTTGAAGGGCCAAGGCAGGCTTGTGGGGCAAAGGAATATTCTAGATCCTTATCTGATAATGATTGAAAGACACTTACCCAAATTTATAGGTTCACACCTTTTTTTTTGGAGGGGCACTGGGGATGCCAGACAGCTAGCTACTCTACCAACTGAGCTACATCCAGAGCCCTGATTTGCACTTTCAAAGTACACTGGTTTGGACCAGTGAAATGGGTCAGCAGCTGAAAGCAAGCACTTGCCTCCAAACCTAGTGACATTAATTCCTTCCCTAGGACTGAGGTGGCAGAAGAGAAAACTAACTGCCCAGGTTGTCCTCTGACCCCCACTTGCACACTGTGGCATGTGTGTGTGCACACATACACAAATTTTTTAAGGAACTAAAAAATAATACATGAATTTTAAAACATATAAATTTATATCCCAAGAAGGTAAATGCCTATGAATAACATGTGTGTACTTGTAGTGTGTGCAATGGTGTATAATACATACATACATACATACATACATACATACATGTTGCTTGACTAGTGGACAATAGAAAGAAATACATCACAAATGTGATAGGAATTGTGTTTCATGGGTAGTATTTTAGATGGTTATTTTCTTCTTTTTTAGATTTACCAGGATTTTACCTGTGTGATTCTCTTTTGTTCTGTAGTATAACAAGCACTCCCATTTTTAAATTTCAAATTACTGCTGGCAAGCTCTTATACTGGTCTATAATACACTAGATCTCTGGTAAGATGAGCTCCTGTAGATGCTTTTTTGTGTGTATCTATCCCAGTAAGTCTTAAAGCAGCTCTAACCTCCAGTCCTTGTAAATTAGCCACACATATCCTCGAGAGGAACAAACACCTACATTTATTTATATCATCTACAATCTTTCTATGTACTGTTTCTTTTTTTATTTCTTCAGACAGAATCTTATGTGGCCCACACTGAACTCTAAGTAACAGAGGCTGACTTTGAACTTCTGACCCTTCTGCTTGTATCTCCCAAGTGTTGGGACTACAAATACATACTGTTACACCCAGCCAGCCACTCCCCTACACTGGGGAATCAAGTCTTTACAAGACCAAGGGCCTCCCCTCCTATTGATGCCTGACAAGACCATCCTCTGCTATATCTGCAGCTGGAGCCATGGGTCCCTCCATGTGTACTCCTTGGTTGGTGGTTTAGTCCCAGGGATCTCTGGGTGGTCTGGTTGGTTGATATTGTTGTTCTTCCTATGGGGTTGCAAACCCCTTCACCTCCTTCAGTCCTTTCTCTAACTCCTCCATTGGGACCCTGTTCTCAGTCTAATGGTTGGCTGCGAGCATCCACCTCTGCATTTGTCAGCCTCTGGCAGAGCCTCTCAGGAGACAACCATAACGGGCTCCTGTCAGCCGGCACTTCTTGGCATCCACAATAGTGTCTACACTGTCTCTTTTTAACTACAATACTCCATGTGCTCACCAAGGACTAGGATATACTCTGTATTTATCATTTAATACCTACCTGCCTAACCTATTGTCTCAGCTAGGGTTTCTGTTACTGCTACTAAATACCATGACCAGAAAGCCAATTGGGGAGGAAAGAGTTTATTTGGCTTATTCTTCCAGACTATAATCCATCATTGGAGGAAGTCAGGATAGGATCTCAAGCAGGGCTGGAACCTGGAGGGAAGAACTGACGTAGAGGCCATGGAGGAATGCTGCTTTACTGGCTTGCTCTCCATGGCTTGCTCAGCCTCCTTTCCTAGAGAACCCAGGACCACCAGCCCAGGGATGGCACCACCCACCATGGGCTGGGCCCTCCCCCATTGATCACTAATTGAGAAAATGCCTTACAGCTGGATCTCATGGAGTCATTTCCTCAACTAGGCTCCTTCTTCTCTAATGACCCTAGAATGTGTCAAGTTGACACACAAAACCAGCCAATACACCTATCTCCCTACTAGGCTGGGAATATAGTCAGACCACTGAGCTATAGTCCCAGCCCAAGTGATAAATCTTGGTTCTTTATATTCCCACCAACCCTTAACCTAAGGAAACAAAAAAGAAAATCATATAAATACAAAGAAAATTCCATGATCATACAGAACCACTAGGTTTGATGGCATAGGCTACTTACTGAATTATCTCCAAGCATGGATACAAATGGGCTCTCTTGCAATGTGAGTGGTGTTCTCAGTGCTGTGCCAACAGATCTTGATCTTTGTCCCACTACGGCCTAGCTTTGTGATCTTGAAGAAACTCTTCCATGTTTATTTCCTTATCTGTATAATGGGGCCGTTGGGATTCCTAAATTGAGATAGTGTATGCTCAAAACTCGCCGTAAAGTATTAAACACAACAGTAGAGTTATTCACATACCAAATCTAGAGCCTAACCTCCTCTAATTTTTATTTTTATTTATGGATATGTGACTGTGTGCGTATGCCAACACATGTGAGGATGCCTTTGGAGTCCAGAAGAGGATGTCAAATCCCATGGAGCTGGAGTTACAGGTGGTTGTGAGCCTCCTGGTGTGGGCGCTGGGAACCAAACATGGGTCCTCTGGAAGAGTGTGGAACACTCCTAACTGCTGGGCTGTCTCTCCGGTCCCTGACTTTCTTTGTCTCTTTTTATTCACATCTTTTTCAGTTTGCACTCTGTTCCCTGAAATTGTGAAGTATCCCCAAGCCTTTGCCCAAACTGTCCTGCCTTTTGCTGTACCTGTTTCCTTCAGATGACTTAGGTTTCATCTCTCAAAGCACTCGAGGCTTCACACTAAAATAGCCCCTTCCCCCACTCCTGCTTTCTATCACTTTAATGTACTTTATGGCTAGAGCCTTCTGACATATCTAGGGGGATATTCCACAGTTCTGCAGTACCAGAGATACTCTGTCCTCCTGTGTGTTCCACCCAGGATCTCCTCTGCATTCCTGCCCTGGCGCTTTGGGCAGTTATTAAGTAAAATGGGTGTTGTCTGAACACATGCAGTATGATACTCATGAGCCCAGAATCCGACCTCTCAAAGCTACTAAGCGCCTAATGGTCAGGTAGCATATACAGAACAGATACATTGGACAAAGAGACATTTCCTACTTGAGATAATTCATCCTGCTGCTCCGATTACTATGTACATCAAAACATAGGGATTATTTACTTCCAAATATTTTCATCAGAATGCTTTGTACCTCAGTTGAAGACAATTACAGAGAAGCCTGCAGTCCACAGGAGGCTATGTTAGAAAGAGCTCTTGCTTGTTCTGTGCAGCTTCTCTACTTCCATCTAGATCTTTAGCAGAGGGCTCATGGCTGTTAAGCTTACTGCTTCAGCCTTAGCCCCGGAGCACAGCAGATGTTAAAAAATCACGCACCAAGCCGGGCATGGTGGTGCCTGCTGCCATCCCAGCACTCCAATGCATGATGCGGGAAGAACAGGAAGAAATTAAGTTTGAGGTCTGCTTGGGCTCTGTGGTGACCTGCTGCCTCAACAAACAAGCAAGCAAACAAACAAGTCATGCACTGAATGAAGAAACATTTACTGACATTGGGCTACACACTGTGTATATTCTCAGTTTTCTGACTGTTTCTGCATAAGGAGACACTGTGGGACAAATACTTCTTGTTTCTACCCAGTAGCTGAAGGAATCCACTCAAGATGTGCCTGTTGGCCTCAGGTCTGAATGTTTGCCATGACAGCAAGGCTCCACAGTGGCCAATAGGCAGTGAGGACTGGGGAATAAGGAGGGCATTGTCCTGCCTGCAGGCATGGCTGTGTTCTGAGAGGAGCTGAGGAGGACACCTCTGCCAGCCAGGTATGGAGCTAGTGAGCTCTGCCCTCCCCGCATCCTCAGAGCTGTCAGACTGAGGGCTGCAAGGCCCTGGTGTGGGCACGAGTCTTATCAAAACCACAGCGGAGTTTTCCGAAATACACCAAAGATGGATCTCATTCATTTTCACATCTGAAGGCAAGCAAGCAAGCACTTCTTAGGGAGCTGCTGTTTGCTCTGCTGAAGCAGCACCAGGAAGACCAGGTTTGTGGGTGGGTCGTTTTGGAGAATGCCAGCTCACTGCCACGTATACTGCTTACCAGTGACAGCCACCACCACCGTCTTAAGCAACTTGGACAGAGCAGGAAGGCACCCTTCTCCTCTTCCAGTGACCACCCAGTACATTTCCAGAACACTCTTAGTCCCTACCTGTCCCTTCCTCTTCTGAGTGCCCAGGTTCCTGGAGGGGCTTCCCCCAGGCTCCTGTTTTTTCCACTGGAAGACACTTGGGGTCAATTCCCTAGATGTTGACTAATGTGGCCCCATATGCCATCAGAACCTTTACACAGTAGCCAGTCTTTTAAATATTTTGTATTTATACAATGAGTCTTCATAAAAAGAAAATAGTGTAGAAGGAAAAGATTAAAACATCACACCGGAAAGTTGGAGCTTCATGTATTTTTATTTCGATATTTCTCTTTGTATGCATGTGTATGTGTGTGTATGTAATTATATATGTATGCCTGTTCACTTATATGCAAGTGTACATATAAGTATATGTAAAAGCCAGAAGTCAGCTTCGAGTATCAATTTTTTTTCAGCCATCGTTTTTTTGTTGTTGTTGTTTTTGTTTTTGTTTTTGTTTTTTTTGAGACTGGTTCTCTCTATGGGACCTGGGGCTTTCCAATTAGTCTGGGTTGCATGGCCAGCAAGATCCAGAGGACCTCCTGTCTCTACCTTCCCAGCACTGGGGTTATAAGCATGTGCCTCTATGCCCAGTGTTTTTTGTTTCGGTGGTAGGGATAGAACTCACGTCCTTATGCTTGCCAGGGAAGCCCTTCACTCACTGAGCCATCTCGCCAGGCCCCTTTTGTACTTTTTCTAGTAGAGTCTCCTCTACTCTCTGAATTCACTCACATTACTTCTATGCTATATAAATTGCAATAGAGCACAAGCATGAGGACCTGAGGTTTAACACCAGCACTCATGTAAAAAAGTCAGACATGACTTTGCATTCCTGTAAGCCCAGCATTATGAAGGATGGAGACAGGAGGATCACTAGGAATCAGCCTAGTGATCAGCTAGGTTATCAGCCTAGCCCAGACTTAGTGAGAGATCCTGCCTCAGGGGAATAAAGTGGGGAGGGGTAACCAGGATGCCTGATACCCTCCTACACACACATGTCCCTACACACACATGTCCAGGCGCAGAATCCCATTCATACTCACATAAGTACAAAGATTAACCACAAGCACCAAACACAAGCGGTAACCATGTCCATTTTGACAATACTTTCATACTTGACTTTCTGGATGTATTTTGGAGAACTTAGAGATCACACGAGTGTTTGTGATGGTCAGTGGTCATTAACTATATTCAGAATCACCTTGGATTGAGGCACAGTTCTGGATGTGTCTGTGAGGGTGGTGTTTCAGAGACGATTTGATTAACTGAGAGGGAAAACCCATCCAGAATGTGGCAGGCACTCTTCCACGGGCTGGGGGCTCAAGGGGGGGACAAAAAGGAGAAAGTAAGTTGAATGCCACCCTTGTTTGCATCCACAGCCAAAATGTGAACAAGCAGCCTCAAGCTCTATAGCCACCTCGTGGGTCACGTGCTGGCACCATGCCTTCTGATCCTCCTTCCCCAGCCTCTTCAGTGCTATAATCACAGGCTCGTACCAAACCAGGCTTTAACATCAGCATGGAAAAGATGACTTTACAACCGAAGTCCTTAACCTTAGTGTCTACCTTTACTCACCCATTGAGATAATTTGGCCAAAATATTTGAAAAGTATTGCATAATAAGTCACTGAAACTTTAGTATAAACAAGCCTTGCATCTTCATCACACCCAGACAAATATGCACACCCACAGATAGCCCAGGAAGCATCATGGGAATCCTTGGACACACGAGGAAATGACTCGGGAGGAAGAAATAAAATCTGACTATATCAAAGTCGTTTCTCCAAATTCTGCCCAGACCTGGACTTCTCTGATGAGGATGACCATCAGAAGTGTTAAAAACGAGGGCTGCTGCCACACAGGCTAAACTCTGTCCCTTCTCAATTTGACTTCTCCAGTTGCAGTTGACATGGGTTGTGGGGAGAGTTATGTTGACCTGGGATGGTGCTGTTGTATCTGCCAGTGGTAGTGCCTGACACAGACAGAGCTCAGTGCCCCTCCTGGGCCCTTTTAGAATTTTGCTTCTGGCTTAAGGATGTTCTTCAAAAACTCTCACTAATGATTAAAAAATAAAGAGTGAAAGGCTGATTAGCAGAGTTTGAGGAGAGCCACAGAGTGATGAAGTGGGAAAGAAGGGCTGAGGAGCTGCAGTTTTTAAGTCTGGAAGGATGAACCTGGTTTAAGTGCCAGGTACTTATTAATCAACAATGACCTGAGTCGTGGTCCCTTAGCAGAGGCCCAGCATGGAGCAGGGGGCTTTGGCTCTGCCAAAATGCCACAAAAATTAAGGCTGGAAGAACTAGGCAGGTAGCCAGGACATAGTGGTTTAAGATAGACATAAGAAAGGACTTCCTGGAGCTAGAAGAGGCTGGCTTATTGCAGAACTAAAATCCCAGGGAATCCAGGAGGAAAAAAGAGCAAGTCCAGCCTTCTAGGCATTACTGCTACTGAAGCATGGCTTCCTGGACACAGAGTCTCCTAGTAAATCTGGTGTGATGGCCTTCAAGGGGATCCCGGACACGGTAAGACTATGCAGCACTGTTCTGCCGGCTTCTTAAGGATACAATACAACCCAGTTCAACTTCAAACTCAAAAACACCTCCAAGAAGGTGTTTGGAAAACTAATGCCCCCCCTCCCCCCATTACCCAATAAATGACCAAAGGCAGGGCTTGAAAGGTGAGACAATGGGGAATGGCCTTGTGGGGTGGGGCTGTCTGAGGTCCTAGGTGTTCACAGGAGGGAGGATGTGCAGCCTGGTGGAAGGAGGTAGGTCTATGAAAGTCAGGCTAGAAACTGGCGCTGGTAAGGACCATTTAAAGCTTTTGCAGGTAAGGATAAAAAAGCTGGAAGTGGAGGCTTTGTAGGTCAAGCTTGCGGACGGATGTACTGGAAAGAGAAAGGGGGATGGAAGCCAGTTCAGTCTGTCATAGTTCCTTCACAGCCCTTGTCCTGTGCACTAACAGTGGAGGGTGTCCCACAGACGAAAGTTAGTCTACCCCCTAAACCAATTGCCTGCTACCACCTGCCACTAAGACTGCACATGCTGAGGAAAAGGGGCCTCTTTGTCTCCCTCTCTTAGCTACTGGTAGAGACTACTGTATCCCTGAGTGAATGACTAAGTAAATGAGCAATGACTGACAGAATTCTGGATGACAGCTCTTCACCTCAGGCGATCCCTTTGCTTTTTCTTACTTATTTGTGGTGCAGGTGATTGACTAACACTTGTGCATGCTAGACGAGCTCTTTACCACTGAGCCAAATCCCTCTGGTAATATTAATGAAGGGGTAAGACGTTTGGCTAGCTAAACTACTTCAACATACTTTCTGTTCAGGTCCGTTGTACCTTCCAAACCATTTACCCTTGGTTGTCCACATTGTCCATGATATCATGGCTAAACAGTGCAACTGGACAGGGTCTTTGAGCAACTAACTTTTCTTTTTTCAAGACAGGATCTTGTTATGTGTCCCAGGCTGCTCTCAAATTTGGGATCTTTCCGCCACAGCTTCCTAAATTCTGGGATTCCAGGTGTGTGCCACTACACCCAGCTCCAGTTAGACCTCCTTGGGCAGCTTTCCACCTGTCCATAATATCCAAAGAATGGATGAAAGGGTAAGAGGTGGATTATTGTATCTCCTTTTAGACCATGAAAGCAGCGAGTCTCAAATATTTTAAGTTGGTACGGATTATTGTATAGCGATAGAAATTTAAGATTATTTCAACTCTTGCTTAATGTACATATGCAACTCATTATAAAAAGATAATGTAAGAATTCTACTATTGCAAACTGCTTAGGATAATTAGAAATACAAGTTGATAGTCACCTATAAATAATTTACTTGTATTCCTGTCAGGTACTAGTTTAGTTAATTACAGAAATAAGCTTTATCTACTCTCTTATATATGTTTGCAAAGTTAAGCAGATAGTAAATAGCTATGCAATGTTTGTCTGCTCAGATGCATGATAGACAGATAGATGGTCTTCAAACATTTCAGAGATCTACAGAATACGACATTTAATATATTTTAATAATAAAAGGTTTTTCTGACAGAGAGACACCTCAGCACCTGGCAGCACTCTCAATCTACTTCAAAGAAGATGGTGGGCATCGAAGAACTTCCACATGGAATTTGCTTCAAATATGGCAAAGCTAGCTACTGGGCAGACAGTTGCCCTTACCTCAACTACTGACGGCAGGCTGTCCAAACTGTGGACAAGCAGGACACTGGAAAGTGAACTGTCCAACTTTGCAGAGATAAGATAGGCCAGTCCTTCAAAATTCCTGCTTCACAGAAAAGTCTCTCAGACACTCTGGGCCTGTAGGTCAAAGATGGACACCCCAAGGACACAACCTTGGGCGACTGTCCAGGCAACCAGCATTCTCTGTCCTTTCTATAGCTTTGGAAGCTGCTTACCCTACATTTTCTGTTTACTCAGGGAATAGTTACCCTTCTCAGGTCTTTGATGGGGGTGAAGACTAGATTAAAGACAAAAGCTAAAGTTGTTTAGGATCTATGAAAATGTTTAGAGTCTAAAAAGATGTTTTTAGGTTGATAAATGCAAGTTATAATAATAAAGTGATTTAGGTGCGTAACTTCGGACTCACCAGAATAGGATAGATAGTGGAATACTTTCTCCAAGTTTGCCAAATACAAATGGACTGGATATTGTAAATATAATTCTTACCTGATAGTTCTCATAATTGTTCTTCTTGTATACAGTTTATAAAGAAAAGCATTTTTTTTTTAATTAAAAGGGGAAAATGTAGTGAGAATTTTGGCATCTTAAAAAACTCAGTTATGTTATGTGAATATGTTTTTTGCTTTAACCCCAGGTGTGGGATATAGGGCAGCTTCAGATTGTCCACAGCCGATAAGTATGATTGTATTGTTCTCTAGGTGGGGCGAGAATTTCCCCAGCTGCAGATAGTTTGTTCAGCATTCTGGGGTCTCTTGAGAGGGTATTAATGGGAGATCCCTGAGAGGGCCTGGGGCATGGCTGCTGCTCCTCCTCCTGCTGTCTCTATTGCGACTGTTCCTGTTGCTGAGATCTGTCAAGTGGTCATGAACAAAGAGACAAGAAGAAAAAAATGGAGATCCTGACAATGAAGAATGGACTTGCTCCAAGGAACCCAGCACCCCTAAGTGGTCTAAAGAGATCTCCCTCTTTCCTCTCTAACCTTTTTAAAGCTAGTGTTGGAAGGTATTAGGGTGGAATGAGGCTTGGAAGGGTGGTAAGTATAAGAACCCAATAAAGTACTCCCCACAATGCACCAACAGTCTGGAGCCTGAAAGGTGGTAGAAATGAAAAAGGCTTCACTAATTCATGAAGGGTCTGTTGAACCTGTTCATTTCTCCATTGGTGGATCCTTGGACGGGGTGGAGAGATGGACCCTAGAAACATGCTGGTCTTCAAAAATTGGATTTGCCAAAAAATGACTTTGTCATTTGTAAGTAGGAAGGCTCAGACAAGCCTTTGTACTTCTCTGAAACTGAGCTTCCTGTCCTTAACCTGAAGCTAAGTCAGGACACTTCCCTGTCATGACTGGTGAAGGAATATTTGCAAAGCATTGTGGAAAATACCAAGCACCATATTGGTGTGATTCATCTATTATTTTGTCTTTTTTTTTCTATTTACTCTTGGAACTTAAAGCTATCCTTTGGACCAAGTATTGACATATGCAAAAGGCCTCTTAGCTCACTCCCAACCTCACAAATCCAACAAATATTCCGGCTTAAGTTACCTTTCAACACCACTGACAACTACATACGTTGGTAACCTAGTTCAACTTACTATCTACTTTATTTTGTCTTATCTTTTTTTAGACACTATAGTCTAGAGGTTTTTTTTTGCTTTTTTTTTTTTTTGCCTTCTGTGTATAATATTACTCTGGTTTTGAGGAGTACAGCTGCAGAATTTAAATTATCTAAGAGATCACACAAGTTCTCTACTCTAGATCTTGCAAGAGTACAGCAGGCATATGCTGGCTGACTGGGGGATAAAGGGATACTCACTATGTTTTTAAGCTTTTAAATTCTAAATTTAGGTATAAAGGGTTCTGTCTTCATTCATTCATTTGTTAATTCATTCAAGAACTGTTCCTGAGTTATGAAGCAGACTCTATTAGTGCCCTGCCCACATCCCCTCTGTCATTCCTGTGCCCGTGATTACAGACATAGGTTACCTTCTTCTAAGTGCTTTCTCTGGTATGTGGACTAGAAATTCCAGTGAGTTAATGCTTACTGGCATAGTTTTAAACCGGGGATAGACAGACACTGGAGAATAAGGACTCCTCTCCTGGGCTGGTGAGATGGTTCAGCAAGTTAAGGTGCTTGGTGCCAAGCCTGAGGACTTGCAACCAATCCCAGGTCCTACATGGTGGGAGAAACTAACCAAGTCCCACAGATTTTCCTTTGATTTTCACATGAGTGCACATGCCTGTGTGGACACACACTAAATACATGTAATTTAAATTTATTTCTAATACTTCACTCCTTGCATCTGAGTTTGTCTCCTCCTGAGGCACATTCCACACTCTATCTGGGGTCCTCAGTGGGATTCTGCCTTGGTGGGCCACAGCAGTAGTTTCTCTGATGCTCAAAGTACTTCGATGTACTGGCTTTCTCCCACTATCTCCTGCTCCTCCATTGCGTGTTCTTTTTTTTTTTTTTTTTTTGGTTTTTCGAGACAGGGTTTCTCTGTGTAGCCCTGGCTGTCCTGGAACTCACTCTGTAGACCAGGCTGGCCTTGAACTCAGAAATCCGCCTGCCTCTGCCTCCCGAGTGCTGGGATTAAAGGCGTGAGCCACCACTGCCGGGCTCCATTTCGTATTCTTATCAACATCTTCCAGATAAACTCCTAGTATTTAAGTCTTTCTCTTAGGGTCTTTTTCTGCAATGATACATTGCCTAGAGACACACTGACCTCAGTGGGCCTAGAGATGTCAACCCACACATGCATGATATACAATTTTTCCTGTTTTCTACACAGAGATACAGCTTCATTCTATAGACCATGATATCCTGGATTTCACCATGTATTCTAGGCTGGCTTTAAATTTACAGCAATCTTCCTGCCTCAGCCTTCTGACTACTGTAATTACAGACATAAATCAACACGCCTAGCTTCATTAGTTTTCTTTATTATATTTTGGAATTGGGGGATTGAGGTCTTAGTATGTCACCCATTATAGCTGCAAACGCATGATCCTCCTACCCACCCCCCCCCCCATGCTGAGATAATAGGTGCACACTACCATACCTGCTTTGGTATTTCATTGTTTCTAATATTTTAAAATCCTGCCTGATTCACCAAACTCCCTCCCCTCCCCATTTCCCCCCTGTGATCTGGATGATTACTTACTATGCTCAGTGATATAATAGAACTAGTTCACTTAAGAGAGCTGATTGCTACACTTGGGAGAACTTTTGAGGAATTTATTAAACACAACATTATTAAAAATTAAATCATCTAAAATTTGCCATGAGGTGGATTTTTAAAAACAAAGATAATAAATACTAACTATCATTGTTTTGCTCATACCCACATAGAGATGGTTTACAATGGCACATGACTTCAGAATTCTTCCTACCTTTGACTTGAACACAATGGGATCCGAAACAAAATTTACACCACCGGAATGGCAAATAAACAAGGGAGTCCTCATTCATAAAACCCAGTGGTTAAATATTTACTACCACAACATCAACCATACCTGGCCTGGAGTCTTGCTCCAGCTCCCTTTGTCTCCTGTCCTCTGTCACACCATGCAATCTCTTCTGCTTATTGCAGCATTTATAATGTGACCCTTATAAATAGGACCATTTACAATGCAGATCATTATGGAGCGATAAAGACTGCCTTCTCCCTGGAAAGGTTCCCCTGGATCCTTCCTTCATCTTACCTCATCCTAGGCATCTTCTCCATATCTATCTGCCTTGCTTTTCCTTCCCCCTGAGCCCTAGCCAAGTGGCCAGCCTTCCTACTGCTCCCTGAACCTCTGACCGAGCTTCCCTCTGCTCCAAGATTTTGTTACTTCATCATCTTCATCTTGAGACAAGATCTGTGTCTTATGCAGTCTCAACCCACCCCCAACCCAAACCCAAACACACACACACACACACACACACACACACACACACACACACACACACGAGCGTGGGGAGGGGGCTTTTTCTAATCATCTTTATATTGTACCACTCCCATTTCCAGATCCTTAGCCTGCTCTATTCCATGGGTCTATTGTCTTCTTTGCAGCTCGTTGTTCCACTTGGACTCATGTTACTTGTTGGCTTGCCTTCTCTATGGTCCCTTTCCTCACTGTTCTGTGAGTGTGTTCATGGAAGGGAACCCTTTACTTTACTCAATGATATGTCTCCAGATCCTAGAGAGGGATGGATATACAGTAGTAATCATGGGATACGTCTGTGAGATGAAGGGATAGATGCTCGCGGCTTCTCCATTCATTCCTCAGCTCCCTTCAATCTGGAGCCTGCTTCACCATTCCAGGTTATATTGAAAACTGCTTATTCCTCCCCACCCCTTAAAACCTCTGGCTCTGCCCTCTGTAGCACTCTAAGCTCAGGTAGATCCACTCCACTGCCACTTCGGTTCTTGGTGATCATCCCATGATACTGATACCTCCAATACACTGGGGTCTTCTACTGCAACAAGGCTTCACCAATAACCTCTCATAGGCTCTCTTCATAGTGCCAAGCTTCAACTCCTTTGCACGACCCCTTCAGTCCTGGGCCATCAACTGCACCTGAGGCTGCACCTTCTCCAATGTTCTTCCCTGGCCTCTCACAGTGCCAAGCCTCAGCTGCTCTTCATGACCCCTTCATGCCTTCAAAACCAGCTGGGTGAGTCTTACACATTAGTTAGTACAACTGCAGCACAAGGTACAACAACCTCAGCTATCTCTAGATCACAGCTTCTTTGTGCTTTCAGAAAACACTTTCCAGAAGATTTCACCTCAGTGATGCTGGTCTCTTCTTGATCACCACTAATTCCTTAGCTCCAGCTAACCAGCATCAATTGTCCCAGTTCCATTCTGGACTCTAAAGCCAGAGCCATGTGGCCAAAGCTGCTGAGTTCTGCTGCTTGCTGGGGCTGGAACATGGCCCCCTTATTACCAGCTTTCTGTTTTCCAATTCCCTCACTGCCTAAGTTCGGCTGTCCTGGAACTTGTTCTGTAGATGAACCTTGAACTCAGACATCTGCATGGCTCTGTCTCCTGGCATTAAAGGTGTGTACCACCATGCCTAGACTTAAGCTTTTCCTCACCTAGAACTTGCTCTGTCCCGTGCTGGTCTTGAATTCAGAGATCTGCTTTGCTTTGTCTCCTAGAATTAGTGTGTAGCACCACACCTGGACCTAAGATTAGCTGGGTGGGATCTTGCTCCAAGGTCCCACTCCCTTATCTGTTATCTCCTAGAATGTAGGATTCAGCTTCATTCTACTTCCTGGTGCCTCTTTAATACTCAAGACATATATTTTGTATTTTCCCTTTCTCAGTTTGCTCCCTTCATTAAAACACTCTTCATAAGAGTGAACTTCAGTAACCACACAACAGAATTTATACCAGGCTGTTTTGAGACTTTTATAAAGCAATTAATCTAAATCTCTTTACCTAAGCCCCAGGCAGACTCCTCGGGCAATGGCGAAAAGCATCCACATTTTTCATCCAAATACCACAACTATGGTCTTTATGACACACACTGAAATTCTTCTCCACTGAAACCTCTTGGGCCCGGTCTTCACAGTTCAGTTCGCTTTCATCAACCAAGTCTTCCATATTCCTACATGGATAGCCCATTAAGCCCCGCTTAAAGGATTTCCCTGCGTTCTAAATCCAAAGTCCCCAAATCCACATTCTTCCAAACAAAAGCACAGTCAGGCCTATCACAGCAATACCTCACTCCCTGGTACCAACTTCTGTCTTAGTTTGGATTTTTCTGCTGTGAATAGACATCATGACCAAGGCAACTATTATAAGGATGCTATTTAGTTGGGGCTGGCTTACAGGCTCAGAGGTTCTGTCCATTATCATCAAGGCAGGAGCATGGCAGCGTCTGGGCAGGCATGGTGCAGCAGGAGCTGAGAGTTCTACATCTTCATGCAAAGGCAAACAGGAAAAGACTAGCTTCCAGGCAGCTAAGGGTCTTAAAGCTCCCACTCACAGTAACACACCTACTCCAAGGCTACCCCTTGGAATAGTGGCACTCCCTGGGCCAAACATATTCAAACCACTACAGCTGGCATACTTAGGCTTCCAAACTGTGTCTCAGCGCCTGAATGGCAGAGCCACACAAACAATAGTTCAATGACAGACATTGGTGTGTATACAAAATGGTCCCATTGTATGACCTAATGATGCCATAGCTGTTTAAGTTTGTGTGGTACATTCTAAGCTGTTTGTGGGATGCAATCACCCAATGTTGGGTGTCTTAGAATGTGTGATGGAGCATAAGTGAGGCATTGCCTGCAGTACCTCCCTCAGAAATTCCCCCGGGAGCCTTTAATTTAACAGCATGTGTACGGTGCTAAGTATTCTGTCCCAGAAGTGACACCATATGGCCCTATGCCTCAGGCTAGAAAGCCCAGCTCAAAGATGACTCCTATCTCTCCCTGACCTGGGTTCACCAAGCCTCGTTTCTATTACCTTCTAAACACACGAATACCCCCCATCTTACCCTTCCAAGATCTCATGTTACTTTTTAGTTGAATTATTGTGATGGGTCCTCTCTCAACACAGTGGGTCTCCAACCTAGCTGAGTCTCAGTTACTCTAAGATCATGTTGAGAGAATGATCATAGATGTCCTAGTCACAAGCCCTTTGTTGAGTGGCTACCACCAGAAGAACAGCCCCTGTTCGTCCCAGAGTCACAGAGCACCTTCCAGTGTGCAGTTTTTATGTATATGGGCTCTGCAGCCCATCACCGCTTCTCTGACAGTGCCTTGGGACAGTGGGCAGGTTACCCATTCTCTCAGAGCATCAGTTTTCTCATCTTTAAAACAGAAATAGTTATAGAACCCCCCTTTTGGGTTAGATGAGTTTACACGTTTGTAGGGTGTTTAAAGCAACGCATAGCTCCTGATAAGCCCTAAAAATACTGAATATTTTACCCTGCCTTTTTTTTTTTGAAAAATTAAAAAGTTATTTATTTGTTCATTTTCTGTGTATGGGTGTTTTGCCTGGTGTGTATGAGTGAGCACCACCTGCGTGCCTGGTGCCTGCAGAGGTCAGGAGAGGATGCTGGGTCCCCTGGGACTGGAGTTACAGATAGTTGTGAGCCACCTGTGAGTGCTGGGAACCTAACTCAGATCCTCTGCAAGAGCAACAAGTGCTCTTAACCTCCGAGCCATCTCTCCAGTCCTATGTGTCTCTTTTTAAAATGAGATTTTTGTCTCATATGTCATCTTTCTACTGTTGTTGACAAAGCAAAACCACCTTTAAAACTACAGTATCTCTTTATCTTTCTGCCTAGTCTTTTAAAAAAAATACCCACAATTTAGTAATCAAAAATCAAAACATTGTCATGAATTAATAGACCATGCTTGGTAATTAATCTTAGCCATTTATGTTTTTTCTAATAAGAAAGCTTAATTTGTTAGACATATGCAACTAAAACCTAATATATCCCTTTTTTTGGAGTCTGGTTGACAGGTGTGTATTTGCTTACAAACCAAGTTTTAGCCTTTTGAAGAGTGTATCATTTGGTGAATTTTGCTACAGTTCTGTAACCACTGCTCTATCAAGATATGGAATACGCACATCTCTCCTGCTCTCCTGTGATCAGCAGTGCAGACAGTCTCTTCCTCTCTTTTCTCTCCCTGGTCAGTCTTGCCTAGGCTCATCCTTGGGCATCCCGTTCTCTAAACACCTAGCGTTTGACCATGCTGTTCTTTGCCTAGGTACCTTTTAGATTCCCTTTCAGCCTCTGCTCATCTCCTCTCTGTGTCTGGGTTAACTCCCTGCCTGGCATTCCTAGACTACCCCAGACCTCTCTGACTACACTGCCACTTTGTGTTGAAATCTTCTATCCACATCTGAATTCTACACGGTAGACTGCCATCTGTGGACAGCAGGAACTTGTTTCCTAGGCTTCGGCCTGGAGTCTGCTGAGCAGATGGCATCGAGAGGCTGGAAAGTGACATGGGATCTTCCTCATGAGGCTGGTGGAACGTGGGATTTAGCTGACTGGGGCCTGTGTTGAAAGTCCCTAACTCCAGAATGCCTCACACCTCTAAATGGCATCTTCTATTTGTCTATTCTGGAGGTGAGTGTTTCTCCTGCTAATCCTTGGGTAGTCAAGGTCAAGCCTGGAAAGGAGGAGCTGGAGACAGGAGTCCTCACAGGACAGCTACGGGGTGACAGAGGATGAAGGTGCAGGGGCAGAGGGAAGGCAGAGCTCGGACCTTCCACACTGTTCCATCCTGAGATGAATATTTTGATTGAACCAAATATTGAAATAGGGGAAGGAACAGATAGAGAGCCCTTTTTGTAAACACTCCTCACCACTGGGGACTCTTCGATCCTATTGCCCAACAGATAATATTTACAGAACCTATATTTTGCCAGCCCCTCCTCTGTGCAGGCTGTGCACCCGGTGCAGGTTCCAGAGTAGAAGGTATAATAGTGGCCCCCGCCACACCCTCTGCCACTCGGGAGCCTGCTAAGGGCTTCTTGCTGCCATGCTTTCTCTACTGATGGAGGTGTGGGGTGAGTTAAATTCTCCCCCTGCTGAAGAGCCTTTCAGCCAACAAGTACAAAGAATGGGTAATGAATAACCAATCACGTCTTCATCCCTCCTGAGGAGAATCTCTGGCGTGTGTTCTGTAGGGCTTTCCTATATCCCCAGTGACACAGGCCCTGGCTGTTCCCACCCCACAGCAGCTGCTTGCTTGATACCATGCTCTCTCTATTGGTTCCTTCCCTTCCTAGGTCTCCATCAATGTTTCCCAGATCATCTCTCAAATGTATTACAGTCAGCCCTTCAACTCACAGTCCTACAGCCACAGATTTTACCAACAGAGGTTCAAGAATATTTGGAAGACACTTGTCTCTGTATTGAGCTTGCGCAGGTTTTTCTCCTCTGTCATGACTCTCTAAACTACAGTATCACTACTATTTATATAGCATTGCATTGCATTAAACTCAGTGTATGTTATCTACAGAGGATGTAAAGCATATTCGAGGAAGTACAGAGGCTACCTGCAAATCATTTTATATGAGACTTGCCCATCCCCAGACACTGCAACCTGTTATAGACCGTCCTGGAACTAATCTCTGTCAGATATTGAAGGACTACCACATCTGAACCAATTCCTCCTGCCAGGATCTGCTTCTGGAAAAAATTAAAGACAAATAGTGACCAAGATAAAGAACAACCCTGCCATGGAGAAGTCTTTGGGCCCTTGGTGGATTTGTATATCATTTTAGACTGCGTGCTCAGCCTGGAGTTTTCCCTGGGCACTAACAAACACAAGTGAATGAATGAATAAATGTTCTTACTTATCCCCATAAGAGAGAGTAACTGTCTTAAAATCCATTTATACTCAGGGAGGTAAATGCCTTGCCCATGATCCAGCCAGACTGGTTGGTAGCAACTGCTGGCCAGAAGCTGGCATCCTTAAATTTTATCTCAGGTGAGTCTCAGCTCTGGAAAATGACTGAGTGTGAAAAGGTAATCCATGGTAATTCCTGCTGATTAATCATTAATTCCCTAAGAAACCACTGAGATTCAAACTAGAAATAAATAGTTTAGTTTTAACCTAACCCCACTGTATTCCCAGAGGCTGGGGCAGTCGTAGTCCTTTGGCCTCTTAGAACACTACATCTTAGAGGCTGAGGGGATAGCTCAGTGGGTAAGGTGCTTGCTGTGTAAGCATGAAGGCCCCAAGTTCAATTCCCAGCATAGATATGAAACATTCAGGTGCCACCTACAATCCCAGCACTGTAAAGGTGGAGCCTAACAGATCCCCAGGATTGTTTTTTCCCCCAGGTCAGGGAAAGGGAGTGGGTTCCAGGATCATAGACAGAGCTGGTCTCAGAGCAATAGAGGGAGATGCCTGATACCAAACTCTGTGTGTCCTTGAAAGGGGTTGGGGGGGAAGAGGAGAGAGACCCATCTTCATTTCAAAGAGGCCGGTCTTGCCTTCGGCTCAAAGGGTGATTTTAAGAGATGCTGTTAAAATGGTTATAGCCTATACTTAAACTGGCCTGGTGTTTCATGCCTTTAATCCCAGGACTCAGGGAACAGAAGCAGGAGCTCTGTGAGTTTGAGTCCCTGGCCAGCCTGTTATACAAAGCAAGTTACAGGACAGCCAAGTTAAATTATTTCAATTGAATTTGGTTTTGAAGAGGCTTTTGGGCTGTTGAGATGGCTCAAGGACTTCTAAGTGCTTTCTGTGGAAGTCAGACTGAGTTTTGATCACTGGAATCCACCACGGAAGAAGAGAACCAAGCAGAGTTGGTGCATGATGGCATATGCATTCCCGCCTCTAAATAGGTGTTGGCTGTTTTTTTTCGTTGTTGTTGTTTTGTTTTTTAAGGGGGGCTGGCTAATATTTGGAGTATCACTAGATCAATTTCCTGGATTGCTATCGATTTTCTTGGGTCAGAACCTCATGGTCCCAACATCTGTAATCAAGTGTCACAGGATAGATGTAAGTCGGATGTGTGATTTGTACAAGGACAGTAGTATCTCATTCTGTTTTAGGGAGTGGCCTTCCCTATCAACATTTCTACCTCTATTTCTTTTGTTCTTTCCTGGTCTTCCACCTCAATTCTTCCATTTATTCAAGAAAATTCCATCTAGGACAGAATGCAGTGCCTTTACAGATAGATAGGGCCCCCATTCTCCCTGCTCTGACCCTTGCATAACTCTTTAGACCCAGAAAGTGATGCTTTGTGTGAAGTTATTTGGGTTTAAATAAGGCATTTTCCCTGTTCACGGTTTGTGCAATCCTCCTCAGGGTTACACCCATCGCCACCTCAGCAGGACAGTGTGTGTGGGGAAAAGAACAGCCTGCGGCCAAGGGGATTCGAACCACAATCTATCCGCCTAGGCGGAGCCGAGTCTGAATAAGCGGTGGCGTGGAAAGCGGCGGCCCCGGAGTGGGCGGGGCCGACAGAGGACCTCCCTAGGTGGGCGGGGAGTTAGAGACCCGCCCCCGCGCAGAGCTGAGAGTTGCGCTGCGCGGCTCCGCCCCTCTCTGGCTCCGCCCCCCGCGGCTCCCTGCAGCTCCTCCTCTCTCTCATTGGCTGAGACGTAGACCCTCCTTTTTGGCCAATGGTCGCCGCCACGGCGCGGCCATCCGTGATCTGATTGGCCAGAGGCCGGCAGAGTGGCGGCTAGTGAACCAATGGGGAGAGGCAGCTCGATGAATGGCTGGTCCGGGTGGGGAAGGCAGGAGGCGGCGATCCAGGCGGAGGGGGCCGTTCGCCAGCTCCGAGGCAGAAAGTGCCACGACTCCACACGCGCGCACGCAGCCAGCGAGCGGCCGGAGCGGACGGCGGACGGGGCGGACGGCGCCGGGGTTGCGGTGTGTGCAGCTGCTCAGGGGCGGCTTCTCGGTGGAGGCTCGGCCGGCTCCTCTCTCGCGGTTCCGCGGCGGCGGCGGCTGCTCTTGCCCTCTCGCTCTCCCTCTCGCGTCTCCCGCTGCAGGTAAGAAACTTGGCCGGGCCCTGCAGCGGCGGTGGCGGTGGAGGCGCGCGGGCTGGGCCGTCGGGGCGCCGGGCCGGTCGCGCCGCGCCGCGAGTGACACGTCTCCTCGGCGGCCCCTCCCCCGGCGGCGCCGGCCCGCCCGCCCGCCCTGGCGGTGGCCGCGGCCCCTCGAGTGGGACGGAGCTGCGTGTGCCAGGCCGAGCCCGTGCAGGGGCGTCGGCCGAGCGTGCCCCTCGGGGTGAATCCCCCGGCCGGCCGGCTAGGAGCTGCGGCGGCCCCGCGGCACGACGTGGCGACCCCTCCCTCTCGGCCCGGCCGTCGGGCCGGCCCGCGCGCTCCGAAGTTAGGATAAGAAAGTTGGCGGCGGGGCGGGGCGGTGCACAGCTGGCGGAGGAAGGGGTTAAGTTTCGGGAAGCCACCGGATGACGTTGCCGGGCCGGAGTCCGGGCCGGAGGGGGTTGGGGGGGCGGAAGACGGTGGGCCGGCCTGGGACGAGGGCTGAGACTGGATTGGCGACGCAGGGCCCAGAGCCCCAGGCTGCGGGCTGTGGCCACTGGACACGTCGGCGGCCTCGACGGGGCGGGTGGGGGCCACAGGGCTCGCCACTGGTGCCGTCCGGGACTGGCCGTAGCAACTTCCCGGAGTACGGGATGAGGCTCCCTGCTCCCCCTGGCGGCAGGGCCGCAGCACCGTTTCCCTGCGGGTCCTCGCGGAACCAGCACGAGGGTGCCGGACCTGGCCAGAGTTGGGGCCACCCGGAGTCCTGCCTGGCCTCTCTTTCCCGCGCCTACGATGAATGGACCGGTGGTGCCAGGCCTGGGCGGAAGCCGGCACCTCCCGCCCGGCGGGCCAAGCGCGCTGGCACTGGGCCCGCCGTCTGTCCGGGCCCGCCAGGCTCCCCGGCAGTGCCCGGGGAAGGGAGGCCTGCTGGCCCGCTCTTACTGCGGGCTGTTCAGGATGCTTCAGGGACTCTTTCCTGTAGGTGTCACGATTCGTGGACGGTTGCTAACAAAGTGCTTTCGCTCAAAGGTTTCCCATATCCCCATCTTCTAAAACAGAGTTCTGCTTGTCTCTGAGAGACACCAGTGGAGACCCAGTACATGTAGGAAGTAGGCAACAGGTATTGACTGTTCTTGTGGGATGTGTGCTTAGGGACGTGAGAGACAAGGGAACAAGGTGGAGCCTGAGTCACGTACCTGGATTCCAGCCCCTTGAACACCGGAGGGTCATGTCTCCTAACCCCTGAACCTGGGTTTCCTTATCTCTAGCCTGAAGATAGAACCACCCACTCACCACTGGGGTCAGGGGAACTGAGCAGGAAGTGTGAGATCTTGTGCAAAGCAGAGGGCAATTTGGCAATAACTCCTGAGGTCAGAGGTCAGGACTGGGAAACACCAAGGAAATGAAACTTGGAAGGATCCCTAGAGCCTCCCACATCTCTATTTGCTTAAAGCCTAATGGTGGGGGTTAGGGTCCCGGGTGGAATCTTGAGTAAAGGCTCTCGTTGTAGGCCGAAGAATTGCCTGGACAAAGCCCTTCACAGTTGAGTATTCTCTCACCATCCACACCCCCTCCTTACATTTTCCTAACTATTCTTGTTTGTCTTAAGTTCCTGAACCTAGAGAAATTTCTGGGATTTGCTGGGAGTTGTCTTAATGTGTTAATGAACTTTGTAAGGTCAGCCCACTATGGCCTGCCAACTTGTTTCTCTTTAGAAGTAGCTTCCTGTTCTGAGGGCCTGGAGATGCCACTTCCCTTCTGTTTAAGCACAGGAGGGGAGGTACGAAGAGGTCAGCACAGACCTGTTAGCTTTCCATTAGATGCCAGGGCAAGTCGGGATTGCCGGCCGACTAGACTAGTTGAGGCCTACAGAAGACCAAGATTGGGGGTGAGGGCCAGAAGAGATCTCGAGGTTTGGATTAGCGGGCTTGTGTGAAGCTGTGGTATAAGCTACAACAGAACTTTCCGTTTTCATATTTAGCACTTGAGATCTGTCTACATGTTCTAAGCAGTTAGAGTGGTATTATAATGTATGAATACCTTTTGTTGATGGGAAACATTTTTCTTCTTTGTTCTCCTCCTCCCTTTTTTCCCCTTTCTTTTTGCAGTTTTTCAGGACAGAGTCTTAGGTAGTCCTGCCTGCCCTCTATGTGGTCTAGGCTGACCTTGAACGCCTGGCTCTCTTGCCTCTAACTCCTGAGTACTGGGATTACAGGTGTGCACCCAAACACCCAGCTTGATGGAGAGTTTTAAATAAATCCTGAATTGAGTCACATTTGAGCAATTATGCTCTTTGCTGAAATGAGCCTTAACTCTACATGCTGCAATAATTATATAGCACCAAACTCCGTTTAAATGGTTGCATGCAAATGATTTAATTATTGGAGTGTTGTGTAGCAGGGGTACCTTTTGAAAGCATAGGGGCCCAGATTCTTACTTGCTCTTTTATCCCCGAAGCTATAACTAACAGACATATGACAAGGAGGTAGAGCCAACAGTCCTTGTGATTTTCCTTGTCCAAATCTTGCTTCCAGAAGGAAGACATTCATTGTGTTATCCCTCTATAAATTCCAGGCCTACAATGGGGAAGGCCTCTTGAGTTTCTTTCTCCAATGAGCAGTACAGACATGGACTGTCTGGCTCCTGGAGGAGGCCAAGGTTGGAGCTCTCAGGGGTTTGAAGTTCCAGGTTTCTGTAGTTCATACTGATTAGAGAGACTACTATCTCATGGTATAAAAGAATCTGAATGCAACTTAATTTTAAAAGGCTTGCAATTTAGAATCAGATAGCACAGTGCTGTGATTTTAGACACAGTTCGCCCATATTTAGGGTAAGTATGGTTGTCACCCATTCAGTACTTGAGAACCTGGAGCCCAGCAGATGAGAAAGCTTGGGAATCTGTTCCTGTTGCCAACTGCTAGGTGACAACGGTCCAGCTTTCTGAATAGGCTTCGGGGCCACATAAGTCTATCCTGCTGGGACAGTAATTACCCAAGGGAGGACATAAAACTAGAAGATCAAAATGAGTTTTAGTGGCAAGGTGTAGAGCCAGTTAACAATTTGGCAGTGCAGGAAGACACTTGGCATTTTTATTCCTTTCTGAAAAGTCTTTGTTCTGGGCTTTCAAACTCCATACATACAAATAAATGGGTGACACCTGAACTTGTGTAAAGTCCACAGTAGCTTCATCCATGCTGTGTACAGCTGTAGCCACATACAGCTATGTAAGTTAAAGTGCAGTAACAGTTGAACATTCTGTTTCTTAGCCAAATACTAAGAAGTACTACTAAGCATTTACAAATGCTGAGTAGTTGGATACAGTTACGTCATTCACATTGTCTTGGCAAGCTTGACCAGGCAGCACCAGGCTGGGGTTGCTGTCTGATCTCCAAAAGTTCAAGTCCCTGTTCCTCCTGATGACATATAAACATAATAATGTTGAACTAGGTGAAATGTCCATTTTGTCTGCCAACACAGATGCTAATTGCAGTTTAAACACTTAGCCCGGTAACTTGTCACCTTTAGAAAACAGTCTTGGGGGCTGGAGAGTTGGCTCTTCCTGCTGAGGACTGGGATTTGGTTCCTAGCACCTACATGGTGGATCATAACTGCTCATTTCTCTAGCTCCAGTGGATCTGACATCTTCTTCTGATCTCTGGACACTAGATATGTACATGATGCACATAAATACGTGCAGGCCCTCGTACATAAAATAAAAAAACTAATCTGTCAATAAGAGTCTCAGTCTCAGCTCTGGATATGTGGAAAAGGGTAGGGCAGGACAGGTGCCTTTACCTAAAACTAACAGCACGAAGATGGCCAGGTGCACCGAATGCAGAAAAGACGGTAGGCATTAACGGAAAGCACGCAGCTTATGAGGAAAGTAAATATTTAATTCTAAGTGAGGAAGCCTAGGCAGTGGAGGCTCCTGAGCATTATGGAATATTAACTCGGGGACTTCCTAGGAGATGGTTTTCATAGGCAGACAGAGTCTAAATGAGTCTCCTGAACCAGGCAAGCACACACCCAAAGTCAGACTCGCTCTCTGTTTTTCCTTTAAGTGTTGGTAGTACACATCTCTCGATCTTTGAAATGAGCAGCAGCTTTATAAAGGATGCTATATAAATTATATGTCTTGAGGTTATTTGGGCAAGGCTGGAATACCTGTCTGGTCCCCAGCACTTTCACAGCCCAGTGTACTGGAGTTTTCCTCTGCCTGTTGCAAGGTATTTCCTGAGCACTGCAGTAACTGCTTACAGGTCCTGTTATGCTCCATACAGCTTTGAAAGCTCGCTGGGACTTGGAAAGAATTTTTTAATTCTTTGTTGTAATCATATGTCAGTGCTCAGTAGACTGACAGAAAGCCCAAGTTTAAAGGAAACCTCCAGTCATGGGCAACTAGTTAATGTCTTGCTGGTCTGAGAGAAGGCTCACTGAGATTGCCTGAAGTCATCAGCTCTTTATAGTGATAATGGGCATCAGCTGACTCATAAGTTGGACTACATGAACTTCTTGAACCCAAACCTTTAATTCTGTCTTAAGCTTGGACAGGCTGTAAGCAGACAAGGCCTATGTTAGTTTTATGTATAGACTCCAATCCTTGTTACTAACAAAACCAACCTTTTTAAAAATGGAGGATTTTTTTTTTTCATTACAATTTAGCTTTTTAAGGCTTTTACAAGAATAGCAAAGATTTGGTCTGATTTCTTTGTGGTGTTTGTAAGCCCGTGGTTCTTAGCAGCAGCAGATCTACCCTGGTGCATGTGCTGTGCCTGTCCCTAACAATCTATGGAGCTGCACTGGGGCATGCTATAGCTTAGGGTGCTATGAGCAGCCCCAGGTTGGGGTTCGAATCCCAGGAACAAGGAGTATGACCTTTCCTACTTGGGCTTTGGTGTCCCTTCCTTGTAACGTGGAAGCAGACCAGGTGGCTCCATCTTTCAGGCCATGGGCCCTGGTTTATCTATAATCATTGCTCTCTCCTCCTTGCAAACCACATCCAGATATCTAAGGGAAAGTTCTTTTGGGCCTTCTCATCCTTTCTGCTGGGTCCACTCTATCCCTCTGTCACTGTCACCTCCAGCCTGTTTTAACACAGGCTTTGAGATGGTCTTCCAGTTCTGACTTCACCCGTCTTATGTGGCCGGTCCTTGGCTTGTCTTGCCAGTGACCTTCTGTGTTCCACTCCTGCCTCCTTCCTTCCCTTCTCTCCTGCCACATTGGCCACCTCTGTATGCCTCAGGCTCGTGTTTGCAGCAGGGCTTTGGGATGTGTTACTTTTACCTGGGGAGCTTTTCCCATATAGACATGCAGTTGTTTCCTGCCCTGCTTCAGATCTGTTTGATCATCTTATTTAAAGTTGACAGATATCCTGTCCAACCTGTGTATAGCTCTCTCTTCATTCCTACCACTTGATATGTGTCCTGTATTTGACCTGCCTATCACTGTCTCCACTGGAGCACAAACTCTGTCTATACAGGAACATTATCTGATTCATTTTCCAGGTATCCCAGGGTCTAGAATAGTTATGGCACCTAGTAGCTGTCCATGCTTGCTGGGCTAATGGAGAGGCTTTTCCCGTGCAAGTCTATAATCATTTAGCTCAAAGTAGTCTGGATTCCTGGAGTATCAAATATAAATACAAAAACATCCCAGAGCCAAACGGGAGTGAGTTTTGGATTACCTCCAGTCTTGCTCCAGTTGAGAAATTGACAAGAACGTTGAGTGGCGCTGTCAGGCTTCATCAGCCCTTTGCTGCCCTCAGAAGCCAGAGGTGTAAATGATCCTTGGGGCAGGGGCAGGGGCATGGGCTTGAATGCTGGCTCTGTCCTGGGCTCTTCAGTCTGCAGGGCAGTTTCATGGCCTTGGACTGAGCCTGTGTCTTCACTGTTGCTCTGGTCCCAGGAGGAATCTTAACAGGGATCACTCACATTTCCCAGGATACAGCAGGGCCTGGGTCAGGCCCGCAGAGGAACTAACTAGTCTGTCTAGGAAACAAAACATTATTTTTGGTTTGAACAATGTGGTGGCTTTTTCTAAAAACCTTTGAATTTTGTGCTTGGAGAATAAAAGTGTTCTGTAACAGTAGGAGGCAGAGTTAGTGTCCTGTAGCTGGCATGGAGTTTTTCCCTTCTCTCAGTGAGACTTGTTGTCAGGCTGAGGAGTGAGAGGAGATGAGGAGATTTCATTCTTGCCTCCCCTCATGGCAGTGCCTTCTGAGGAATTTTGCATGGAAAGTAGTTGAGGTGGAGGAAATGGCTGAGGCAAGGCGATCCTGGTGGGTAAAATCAGATTCCAGACCCTCTCCTTCTTTTTTCTTCCACTCTCTTACTGTTGGCAAAGAAATGGTAAGTGCATCCTGGAGTCCCAGTCAGTCCTTTGTGGTGGGTACATGGGAATGACTCATTTTATATAGAAGGGTAAAAGACCCTTGTCCATACCCATGTTTTCTAGAACTTCTCATTCAGTGCTTAAAATACAGTTCAGCTGTATTGAAACCAACTTTGTTTTCAATGAATACTGTTCCTGAATAGGAATTAGATGTAGCTTTATTTTTGTTGGCTATATTACTTCTTGTAGTTAATGTTTGTACTGTAGTTAGGAAAGTCATTTCATAGTAATCACAGTGATTGAGAAAAGGAAGGAGATGAAAGGTAAATGAATTATTAAAACCTTTAATGAAAAGTCTTATTAGTGACGTGTCAAAGGACTTCTCTAAGGCCCACTTTAGTTGTGCCTTTAAAGCCCAGCCACTCCTCACCATTACAAGTTGTTTCCCTGGTAAGTTGGGTGATCCTGGGCCACCTTTTGTATTGTTTTAATTTTTAAAGACAGTGAAGAGAACCGAGCAGTAGGCAAGGCTAATGAAAAGCCCTGGGCACTGCCCAGGAAGGGGACACCTTCCTGACTGAGCTTCCATTCATTTCTCTCTGGAGACAGCCATGTCCTATATGCTTGCTAGAGCTGGAAAGCATTGGTAGCCACAGCCCTTCATGGCAGATTCTTTAGTTTCTAAAGCTGTCCCTCTTTCAGGATGCAAGGCGTGTATATTTTTAATTTTTTACTGAAATAAATGTGTATGTACTTGAGCCACAGTGAAATACACTTATTCAAACTGCACACCTTGTTTAACTAGTTCTCTTTGTGTTCCTGTGTTCCTTTATAGCTTTTCTTCAAGGATACCTGCTTTCCTGTTTATACATCAGAGTCTCTTTGCCAGTGTCTGAACATAATGGAACTGGATCACGTGACATATGCTCATTTGTCTTTCCCTTGGTGTGTATGTAAGGTTCATCGTGTGGTTGAGATAGCTCTGGTCCATTCATGTGTTCTTGTTTCATCCAGTGTGTGGCTGTATCACAGTGTCTGGCTGGCTTCCAGGGAGGAGCTGTTGTAGATAAATAACCCTGGCATAAATGGTCTCACCCCAACTTTTGGTTAGCATGCACACATATTTCTATTGGGTCTGATATCTAAATCTGGAATTGTGGGCCATAAAGAGGCATATGTTCAGCTTTAGAGAAAAGTGCCAGGCTTTTCTTTCAAAGTGCTTGTAGTAATTTATCCTCTGACTGCAGTATGTGAGAGCTTAGGGTGTATTATAAAATGGCTGACTTTTAAAAAAGGACTAAAGTGAAGTTTGAATCACCATTGATAATAAAGAGAATTAATTCCCACGTGCTAGAAGTTCTCTGTCGTTCGAGGCGGGACTGTTGGGCCAGTAAAATGTGTTCATCAAAGTGGGCCTTTGCAAAAAGCTCTAGAGAGAGGGTGGGACTGCTGATGCTCTCCTCCAGAAAGCCCGCTGGGAAAGCAGCTCCTCCTGGGCAGTGAGGGAGGAGGTGAGCAGACCTTCCCAACTGAGCGCTTCTACCTGGGGGTTTTATAAAAAGTGAAGGAACAGACACTAAGTGGTTAGAGTACTGTTCTAGTGCCAAGGTTTTGTGGGGGGGAGGGGTATCCCTACAGGATTTCCTATTTCCTTACCAACTAATCTACAGTGGAGTACAGTATTTCCCTGTCTGTGAGGGATACTTCTCCAGATCCCCGTTAGATGCCTAAAGCTGCAGATGTTGCTGAACCCTATATATACTTTGTTTTTTCCTTTAGATACTTATTAAGTCGAATTTACAAATAGGTACTATGAGCAGTAAACAAGAAAAATTTAATGATAAATTTAGCAGTTGTAACAATATACAGAAATAAAGTTATCTGACTGTCCTACAGAAGTCTCATTACACTGAACCCACATTTCTGGTAAGGAAGTGAGGTCAGCCCCATGCTTCCATGGTAGTGTGTCGACTGGCTGGCCAGTGGTTATTGAAGCCTCTAAAAGTAAAGCCATAGATAAGGAAGGACTTGTATGTCCAGCTCTGGATGGTTTCCCTGGCCCAGCTGGCCTTTTTGTCATGTGGCAATAATCTTTTTTTTAAATTTAAGACCCAGTGAGCTATGATCTTGTTTAGCCATGAGTGGCAGCCATGGCAGGTGTCATGGAAAGGGCACCAGGTTTCTGGTGATAGAGGTTGTCTAGGCCAGTCTTCTGACTTGGACAAGTTCTGAATAAAAGATTTTAAAATACCTCTTGAAAAGCATAGGTTGGCCCAGAAGATTCCGAAGAAGCTCATGTAAGTAGGGTATCCAGGAGGCCAGAAACAGTCCTGGAGAGCTTTCAGCCAACTTGACAACCAGTAGTATTTCTAGGGCAGAGGGCAGATCAGTGTGGGCAGCATGATGGGGAATGATCCTAAGAGCTTCAGCCACTAAGGCCTGTGGAACCTTTAGGGAGAAAACAGATTGGCTTTAAACATTTCTGTGTCCAGAGTGTACTGAATGGTTGGTTGCTGCTTAACATTGAGAAGGCCATGGGTCCACCCTCTTCGTGTCAGAACAGAAACAAAAAACAAACAAAAAGAGAACATTTTCTCTCTCTCTTTTTTTACCCTACAGCTGATAGGATAGGGAGAGCACAGCCTGAAAGTGGAAGTCACAAGTCTCTCTCTCATGCAGGTCTTAGGACATGCTGAGAAGTTCAAGCCCATTTAAGATTCTGTACTTTAGAGGTGACCGGACAGTACTTCTAGGCCAGTCCTTGAGTATTTGAAGGATCACACTTATTTCCTGGACTTCAAGAAACCCAAGGCATGATAAAAGGAACATGCAAAGTTCTGTGGACAGACCAGCAGTCACAGCCCTATGAATACATGAGGTAGCATTATTGAGGTTTTAAGTGCCACCACTTACTGTGCTGAAAGTAATAGGCAAGGTTTAAAATATCTGCAAGTAATAGAAACTGTAGAGTGAGCTAGCACATTTGGAAAGGGGCCAAGTATAACTTATAGGTATAAAAAGTTTAATAAATTGTAATAAAAAATACAACAGGTGGATCCAGTAGCTGATTAGATCAGAAGAACTGAATTGGGAGGTGGAGCAGAACATCTCAGACTTCTCTGGAGAACACTGACAGGTGGTTCATAGGAGTCGTGGAGAACCAGGGGGAGCAGATGGAACCACTGGGGTGTCTAGTTAGAGTTCCAGGGGGAGCGAGTGGAACAACCAGTGTAGCTGATGATCTTATAGATGAGAGTCCCATCTTTTCAAAAATTCCCAAACAACCCAGAGTAAAAATAAGTCTGCATGGAAGTAACTCATGGGAGAAGATGGCTTTAAGGGTGGTACCAAGACCATCCGTTCCCAGATCATCAGGAGGCTCCCGGAGGAGGGAAGGAGGGCTAGCGTGAAGATGGTCCTTAGCAAACGCCAGGATGTTAATAAGTCTGAAACACTGAGACCACGTGCAGGAAGGCCGTAAAGGGAGAGGACAGGAAAAGTTTAGCTTTTATGACCCCTTAATGTTAACTTTTTTCAAAGGTTGCCACTAAAGAATTAAAAGAATGGGTTACTTATATAATACTACAAGGCGAAACAAAACATTCAGAATTAATCAACAAAGACAAAGTAGCCCAGGACAGATGGGAAACTAATGCTAGACAAAATACAGATTTAAAAGCGAGTGTATTAACATTCATATTAAATGTCAATTACCCAAGTACTCCAATGAAAGCATAAAGATACTGTTTGTGCTGAATGTTAAAAATACATCTATTGCACTGTCACAGATGCAATAGCTACAGAAACACCACTAAAAGAAAGCCTGCATGCATGTGCTGGTGCTGTGTGTTAGCCTGGGGTAGCCTGAACTACACAGAAAGGACCACCCCCTCCCCTGCCCAATCTTAAAAGAACAGGAAGAAAACTGATATTTTGTCAGTATTATGAGACTAGACTTCAAGGCAGGAAAAAGCACATGGTGATTATTTAGCAGCTTTTTGGCTGAGATCAGGTGTAAAAGCATTCCAGAGGGAGGTCAGTTCAACAACTTACACATTTTTTTTAACTTCTAAGACAATTATTTTGTGTGTACCTGGTGAGAGGACAACTTGTGGGCGTGAGTTCTCTCCCTCCACTGTGGGTTCCAGGGATCAAACAGCTTGCCAGGCTTGTACTGCCACCACCTTTACTTGCTGAAGCTTTCCACTGGCCCTGTGTTAACTTGTGAGTTAGCATAATCTCTATGTTTAAAGTGAAAATGGTCAGAAATACTTAGGAAATGGTCTAATTTATATCCACAGTAGAGAAGTTTCAGTGATCCTGTAACTAATTAACAACTTTGGACGGATTATCGAAGAATGCAGTTTATATGTGACTATACAAAAATAAACCCACAGTCGCATAACACACTTTATAGTGTTCAGATGGTTGTGTCAAGGGCCTTACAGTCACTCCAGTTAAATCAGAAATAGGAGTAAAAAGATAAGTAGAAAATCACTGTGTATTTGGAAATTTGAAAGTACTTTGTTTGTAGGTCATAAAGTAGGGAAATATAAAATGTTTTGACAGCAATAAAGAAAATGCTATGTATTAAATTTGTAGTATGTAGCTGAAATATTTTCTGACAGATTAATAACTTTAAACACTTTCAAAGAGGGAAGAAGAAAATTATTGAGCCATGCATCTATCTTGATGCAGTTTATGCTAACTAGGATAAAAACAATTTCTTTAATCTGATAAAAGTCAGAATAATCCTGAGTCAGTCTTGAAGCAGTAGAAGGAAGGACAGAGGAGACAGAACACAAACATGGGGCAGGGCCACAGGCAGGGACATGGGGCAGGGCCGCAAGCAGGGACATGGGGCAGGACCACAGGCAGGGACATGGAGCAGGGACATGGGGCAGGGCCACAGGCAGGGACATGGTTGCAGGGCCACAGGCCCCCTTAGAAGAAATGATGGGAGTCTTAGGGTTTCCTGCACAAAATCATGACCAAGAAGCAAGTTGGGGAGGAAAGGGTTTATTGAGCTTACACTTCCATGCTGCTGTTCATCACCAAAGAAGTCAGGACTGGAACTCAAGCAGGTCAGGAAGCAGGAGCTGATGCAGAGGCCATGGAGCAATGTTCTTTACTGGCTTGCTTGCTTCCCCTGACTTGCTCAGCTTGCTTTCTTATAGAACCCAAGACTACCAGCCCAGGGATGGTACCAAGTACAATGGGCCTCTCCCACCTTGATCACTAATTAAGAAAATGCCTTACAGCTGGATCTCATGGAGGCGTTTTCTCAACTGAAACTCCTTTCTCTGTAATAACTCCAGCTTGTGTCAAGTTGACACAAAACCAGCCAGTAAAGTGGGCATTGGCAAATGTCAAGCAAACCATGAGCAAGGGACAAACAAGCAACATGAAGTACATAGAATGGTCTTCCTATGGATGCAGATGTTGAAAGGACAAGTGGTATTTATGAAGAGCATGCTAATTTTTTTTTTTTTTAATTAATACCATTGGTGCTTTTGTAAAACAGGCAGGTGCAACAGCATACGCTGTGTCCTGAGCATTCAGAAGGCTGAGGTCTCGAGGCCAGTCTAGGGTATGTAGTCTTAAACATTTTTAATAGAAGGGAGAAGAAAGATACAGTACTCATCATACACAGCTTGGTTTTTACAGGTTAACATGACAAATTTTGCAAGTTGTGACAACACTGATTCATTTTAGAAAATCAGCCTTACCAGTACTAAACATAGGTGAGAGAAAACTGGATATTCCTGTAAGCAGAAGGAAATGGATCCACAAGTAAGCCTCATCATGAAAATACCAGGCCAAATGCCTCTACTGGTTTGCCCTACCAAGCATGTAAAGAGTTAACATTCTGTTTTTTTCTCAAATTTAAGAGAGAGGTGGCAGGGTTGGTTGGTTATAGAGCTGTTCATTCTATGTCAGCTAACCTTGTTCTGTAGGAATGGAAGACAGGAGGAAATCACGGTTGTCTCATACCTAAGAATCAAAGCCAAACCCAGCAGTGCATAGAAAGACAAAGTGATGTGCATTCTAGGACAGCGAACTTACCTTAGTGTTGAAAAATAAGTGTATGTCCATCTCCCATTCTGACAGGTTATAAGAGTTAGACTAGTGTAGTCATCATAACAGATACTGAGAAAATATATGGTAGAACTTACCATGAAATCGTGCATAGTAGGGATAAAAAGCAGCTTCTTTAACCTGGGAAGGGTTTCTGCAGAAAGTCAGTCAGCATCACCTCCATGAGGCACCTCTTTGAGCAGAACATGTCAAGATTGGGAAAAAAGGAAGAAACTGCTTTATATGATTACAGATATAGAAAACTAAAAATATCTAAAACTGTGTCACTAGAATTAGGCAGAATCACTCAAGAAAACAGTGACCACTAGAAAATCCTTCAGACGTTTGCATGCCAGCAGCAGGCACAGAACCTTAGTGACCATTCTCAGGAGTGTAAAACTTGAAGAGCAAGAAACATCTCTCTAGAAGCATGCAAAACATTTTTCTCTATCAGGATACCTGTGTTTTTCTCTTTGGATTTATTGATGTGAGTGCTGGTTAACAAACACCCTGATAGAGCATTTAGTAGTCCTACCACAGCTCTGTCTACTGAGGTCAGATTTTGGCTAGTGCAGTGCTGTTCAGTCTCTACTTTCTGGGAATAAATGTCTACTACAGTAAGAAAGCTGGGTGGACCAGTTGTCTATTTTGAGGATATGAATACACTGTAACTGTCTTCAGAACCACCGGTAGAGGGCATCAGATCCCATCATAGATGGTTGTGAGCCACCATGTGGTTGCTTGGAATCGAACTCAGAACCTTTGGAAGAGCAGTCATTGCTCCTAACTGCTGAGCCATCTCTCCAGCCCTTTCAAATACTTTCCAAAAAGGAAATACAAAAGCTTGTTAATTTTTAAAAAAATTTTTCCCTTGGGCATAGAAATTGAATCCGAAATGGCTGATGATTAAGCTAGGCTTATATTAGAATATATTTCTATTTTTAGTGGCTCAACTCTTTAAAATGAATGGCATTGTTTCTTTAAAAGTAGGAAGTTACTTTTAACACATGAAATAAATTATTTCAAAATCCTAATTTTAGTTGCTACATTTTCTCTTTTAAAAAAAAAAAAAAAAAAAAAAAAACAGGTTACATTTAAATTTTTAGATGCCAGGCTCTGATGCTTCTTTGAAAACACTAGTTAATGTTAATGGGCGTTGCACCTTATAGGGAGCAAAGAGACTGCAGTACAGTGAGGGGAGTGACTGAACCCAATCTGACCTGACTTAGGGATGTTGTTGGGTGGGGTGTGGGCAGCTGGTGGAACAGGAATTTGAGATAGGAAGTGGGGACTAACACCTACTATGTCCTGATCTTCTGAAGGATTGTACCCTCCAGGGAAGGGCAGGCAGTTTTCTTGTTAGTAGCAAGAGGAGACAGCAGGTGACGGTTCTGTCTTGAGGCAGGGGGACAAAAGCTGAAAATTTTCCATCAGAAGTCCCTGCTGCATACAGCAATCAGTCCATGACTGGTGTCTCTCTTCAAGGCATGATTCAAGGAAAGATAAAATGAATTTTAGGGGAAAGTTGCTAAAGCATTGCCCCCAGTAAATAAAGCCCAACAGAAAGGCAGTGATGGACACATGACAAACTTCTGAGCAATTGGACAGGTGTGGCCATTTGTCCGCCAGAGCAACAGTGATTAGTGGAGATGCACAGTATGAGGCGGGGAGGGCTCTGACAACAGACTTAGAACCTTTTAGATTCTCCTGTTGGAGCAGGGCAGGGAGGGGTGAAACCAAGTCAGCATGGTCATTAGGAAAATGTGGGGTAAGACATTCAGCTAGAAATGTAAAGGAGCTAGGAGTATTAATGTACCCCTCTTCAACTCCAGCACTTGGAAAGCAAATCTCTGTGAGTTTGAACCCAGTCTGGTCTACCTAGAGTGTTCCAGGCCAGCCAGGAATACATATTGAGATCCCCCCGTCTCAACAAACAAATATTAACAGGAACTTTGAAGAAGTACAATGTTTAACCCCTAAGCTATTAAACAAGAAAGGCTAGTGCTTGAATAATCAAACATTGCAGAAGGGGTGAGGGTGTAAGTAAAGAAACACTGGTATCCATAGGCACCACAAGATAAAGAAAATGACTGAGCGCACTCTACGGAAAATCACAGTACACGTTGGTGGACAGATTGCCACTGGGATTAAAATAAAATCCAACTATTGCTAGTTTTAGGAGTAACACTTAAAATATGAATACAGAAAAGTTGAAAATAAAGAGAAAAATTGCAGTCTAATACTAATCTTACAAGAGTTGGAGAAGCTTTGAAAATAATAAGATAAACGAGAATTGAATGAAAACAAATTACTACTATATTGAAGAGGTTCATTCTCAAATGCGAAGAGAAATAGGTACTTAACCAGGAAGATGTATTAATTGCGATTTTATATCCTAACAAGGTGGCCTCGAATAAAACAAATTGATAAAGTCCAGGAAACAATGGTGTAGCCTGTGAGTGCCGAGGAAGGGTGAGGGCCGTAAGAAAGAGGGAGGGATGGAGGGAAGGGTTGATTTTAGATCACAGTGAAGTTAAAGTTAGGATTTTCTAGGATAATTCAATCCCTTCTGTATGTTAGGGAAGTTAAGTGCATTGCCGCATCACAAGTCAGAGATTGGGGATTGGAGATTGAACAGTGATGGAAATGTTCTCTCTAGTTGTAGGGGGAAGCTGTGGAAGTGTTAGAGGGAATGTGCTGCCTTACAAGTGCTTGCTACCAAAAGGGAGCCCAAAATCATCGTGCATTCACGCCAAGGAGTGGGGGAATGTAAAGCAGTGGATGAGAGACGGGATGATGGGACCACAAACCCAGAAGTTGGTTTTCAGTCATCCTCAGGTTGTCTCAGTGGTTACACCAGTACTTGCTTATCCTGCCTTCTCTCTCTAAGAAAAATTTGTTGATACCCATCTTGACAGTTACTCTCAACCTGTAGTCTTCTAAACCTACGGAGAACAGTGCACAGGAGTGAAGAAGGCTGATCCTAAGCTCGTTCATGAGAGTCTGGTGGCCTTCTACTCAGGTGACAACAGTGAGAGCGTCCTGGTTTCTCTTTGAAGATCAAATCTAGAGATGTTATTTAAAAAGAATTTCTGTCAAATGTTTCTGTTTCAGATACCCATAGTTAAACGTGGTCTAAAATTATTAAATGGAAAATTCTAGAAGTAATGAATAATTTTCACATTTTATGTCATTCTCACAGTGTTACGAGCTATCCCAGGACATGGATTGTCCTGTTAAGCAGTGTATACACGACCTGCCCCACAGTCTGGGTTATCAGATACACAGTGGTAGAATTACATGACTAATCGTTTAATTATGGCCCTCAATGCTGTCAGTGGTATTATATTATTATAATTACTTTACTTTATTGTTTTTGCCTTTTACTACGCCTAATTTATAAATTAAACTTTATCATAGATATATGTGTATACGAGAAAACGTAGTATATACATACAGGGTTCAGTACTGTGTCAGGATTCCCTTGGACTCTTGAAACTTAGTCCTAACAGATAAAAGGGAGCTACTATATTATAATTCAGTATATTTCACATTAAAGGAAAAAATGTCAGATGATGTGAAAAAACAGTTGCCCAAATTCAGGGCTCATGTTTTAAATGGTAACTGAGAAGCTAACATACACCACTTAACTGGAGGGAGGAAAGGGTTTTACCCATTATGTTGATAGTAAGGCCTGAGGAGTGGGGATGTAGGACCCTGCTGAGGAGGCTTCTGCTACCAGTTCTGCTCAGAACTGAGGAGATGCAGCACAGAGAGCAAGAAATAGGACTCCCCCCACCCCCGCACAGATAGTTTTCTACCAAGAAAATCAAAGCAAATTTATAAACTCTGCAATTTGACAAGAGTTTAGCGTAATAAAAGCTGGGTGAATGCTACATATATAAACATCATGAATTTAGTGAATGATACATATATAACATCATGGATTTACTGGTTATATGTAGCTGAGAGAATAGACAAAATAATTCACAAAATGTGATTTTTCTGTAGGATATTACAAAAAGCAATAATTTTGACATCACAAAAACAGAAGACTTTCATGTAGAAACATCACAAAAGTGTCTAAAAGCTTGAAATAAACATTGACACCAATGTAATGCTGCAGCAGAGTTGCTCATTGATGGAGTCTCTGTGGTCAGTCCTCCCGTGTTTATGTAAATTCTGCATGGTTCAAATGAAAAACTCAGTAGAAATTCTGAAGGGGGGGGGTACTAATACAGGGCTTAAGTAAACACACCAGTGGAGCACAGTATAGAATCCATGAGAGCACCCATCTGTGTCACAGAAGGATGGAGGAAACCAGGCAGGCTGTGGTGCTGGCAATACAGCCGATGATGGCCGATGTCTCTCACCTACCTAGAGAAGCCCCAGTGAGTTCACCCAGGGCGCTCGGGCAGGTGAGTGTGCTACCTTTGAGCTCTGTGTCCAGCTCTCATACTGAAGCGTGTAGAAGGAGGTGACTTGTGTCACAGTGGTCACCTCTAGGAACTGACTTTGAACGGCATAGTCAGGATTATGAGAGAGGTCCTTTACTCTGGTGGACATGTCACTCTGGATCTGTGTGAGTAGCATAGAATGTAGAACAAAAGCATGTAAAGAGTATGGCTGTTAGCACGTCATGGGAGTTCAAAGGAGTGAGCCTCAGTTACTTGTAGCTTTATGAGTTTCAAATAGAGATTAGCTAAAAGTTGCAGATGTCACCCTGTAAAATACCCTTTATATAGTAGTTACATATGTAAAACGTGTTTTGTTTGTAGAGATAAATATTTATATATCACATAAGAATGAACACAAGTAATAGTGTTCTTTTCAAGAGTGTTGGCCTTTCTGGAAGAGATGCATGCACACAAAGTCAGTCTGGAAAATGTTACCATTTGACACACCTGACTGGTGGGTGGGGAAGTACTTCTGTTTTTCTTCTCACACTTCTGTGTATCTGAGCTATCAACACAAGGTTGCTGTCCCGTTTCCAAAATGTCTAGAGTAGAAGCGTTTCAGATGTGGGGTTTTGTTTTTGCTTTTAGGATATTGTAGGAATGAACCCAAGTCCAAACACTAACTTCATGATTCCTTTATACATTATGTACTTAAGTAAGTTTATCATTTTAAGTACTTTCAAACAATGAACATTTACTAGTTTTATGTGTATGTCTGTATGCCTGTGTGAATTTATGTGTACTGTGTGCCTGAAGGAACTCACCAGTGCAAGAAGAGGGCGTCAGGACTCTAACCCTGAGTCACAGGCAGTTGTGAGCTGCTATGTGGGTGCTGGGTTCTCACCCAGCTGGGGTGCTTTTGTACCCACCTTTGCTGAGTGCAAAGGACCTTGGTCCTTTGTAGGAGCACTCGCTCTGAGCCACCTTCAGTTCCCAATTTTAACCACTGAGCCATCTTACTAAGCTCCCAATTTTAAATATTTTTAATGTGCCTGATTTAAATTTTTATTTTTTAAGATAGGGTCTTCTTCTGTAGCTCAGACTGGCCTTAAAGTCAAAATGTTCCTATATCAGCCTCCTGAGTGCCTCTGGGATTATAGACATGTGTCCCACACTTGGCCTGTGCCTGTGTTTTGACAGACCATCACATAAAGTTTGGTAGAGAAATTTCCATTTTTGCACCATCTCTTGCTCCCAACTTTAAGCAAATTTCAGACTTTTGAATTAGGCAAATTTCAGACTTTTGAATTGGAAGTGCTCAATCTTTATATTAAAATATTAGGAGACACCTATCTTGATAGAGTTAAACCCCTTCCTGCCTTTATTTTCTTTGCAAGTCATCTTGGCTCCATAATAAGTTTGGATTCTTGTCATCTTAGACCGTCTGCTACCTGATGGCTTCTTTGAGCACCAGATGTTGTTCACTGTAGAGCAGCTAGCTAGTGATAAGACAAACTTCAGGCTGTTTTTGAAGGTCCTTTTCTAAAATTGACCTATATCCCAAGTATCAAATTGGGCTGAACTGGCTTTATCAGTTTGCATTTGAGTTAGAAGTAACATCTGAAGAATTGAGAGCCCCCATTACCTATTGTTCCCCAAATCCTAAGACCAGAAGAAGCACCATTCTTCTGGGATTAAAAATGGTTGCAAGTTCCATTCAGCCAAGCCTGAGAGTGGTTCTTGGCCTTGGATAGCTTCCTGTTTACTTCCTTGTCCAGCTTTATGGGCTAGTCTTTTCACTTTGAGTGTTTTAGCAATCATAGGTACATAAAAGTAGCTGAAATAGGTTTATGTAAACGACAGAGATCTCTGTGGTGAAGTTGTATATAAAGTACGGGTGGGCAAACGGGCAAACGGGCAAACGTCTGGCCTGAATCAGCCCATGTAAGCATGGCCCAAGGAGAGCAGTGGAATAGATGCACTCTGGTCTCAGTACAGTGAGCAAGCTGCAAGCATGGACTGGAGGCTCTTATAGGCATACTAGATTGTGGGTTCAAGAGTCTCCCAGGATGTGTTTGTGTCCCAAACTCATGGGGTGGGAGTGGGGAAAGTGGAGGATTCCAGCTTACAGTGACAGTCCACCATGAAAGTAAACTCACTTAGAAAGCAGAAGGTGATTTTTCTTTTTTATTTCTACTTATTTGCTGCTTGCAGAGATACTTCCTTAGCTGTAAATGTTTCGGTGTGTTACTAAAGACTAGGGCTTTTCATTTTCCCATGAAAGCTTTCTTTTAAAAAATTCTAGCTCAGGAATTAATGGTAGGGATGTAATTTCTTTTTAAAGCTGCATGTTTTGCAAAAGTTGGGAAGACACATTTATGCCATTATAAACATGCTCTGTGTGTGCCGCAGGGGAAAAATATTCACCCCGAGTTTGCTTACCTTGATTCTGAGCTACCCATGGAGAATGTATTTTGTGTGTCATGTTTGCCCATGTGGAGTCAGATTAAAGGCTGATTTTCCAACCTTGGCTTTTCTGTCTAAACTGAGCTGTTGGAAGGCACGAGGCTGCACAGAGCTCCATAGTCCTTAGCTGAGAACAGACCTTGCTTTGTTGATGGCCCTTCACTGTGTCGGGGCTGGTAACTGGTGCCAACTGCAACTCTAGGAGTGACCACCCCTTGAGTGCATAGCTGCCAGGAGGCCACTTGGTGTTTATGGAGCTGTGGCCTAATGTAGGGTCTACCTCAGGAAAAGGTGATGTTCTTCGGACTTTATCATCTAAATAGGATATCTGGTTATACTTTATTTTGTGCACCTGAGCATGTCTCTGTTGGCAGAGTTCTGAAGCAGCCCTGTAAGGCCTTGTAGGAGTTTTAGTTGGGGAAGGGGGTCTCTACCCTTGGAGGGGGTGATCAGTTGTACCACATACTCTGTCCCTGCCCTCCTGCACACAAAACAGAGTCACGATTGGACAGGTTCAATTTTGTTTGTTTGTTTTTTAATACCCAACCTACTAGGAGTGAGTTTCTGGAAAGGCTTATTTTAACAGCCTTCCTTGACTGTCACAGGTGAGGGTGCTCATTGGATCAAATGTCACTAGTGGTTTATAGCTAGAAGTCTGAATCCACTTGGAATATAAGTGCTGCCATGCCCAGGCTTCGAAGGCATGTGTGTGTGGCCAGGCCTCAGACTTTGTTTGCTGAAGCGATGATAGGGATGGAGTATTGGGCCTTGGTCCTACACAGCCCCAGGCAAGACTAAAAGTCACAGCAGCCACCATAATCACTGTGGAGAATGTGTTAGCAAACCCTTGTCATGAGCATTTCAATCCTTCCTTAAGGGTCTTGTCAGGATAACTGTGAGGAGAGTGAGTGTCTTAGAATGATACTGAGGTGTTTAAACAGTGCCCTTCTTTAAAATGCCCTAATGTCTGTCTGGAGTCCAACTTCCTTCCTTTTCCCCTGTTAAAGAGAAGCATAAATTGCACTGACAAAGTAACCACAGTGTCTGAAGAGCATGGACAGTGTCCTTGTCTTTCTTACCTTCCCCCAATTACCCTCCACCCCAGCCTTTCCCTTCTGTACTGGAGTTCTTCTTGGTCAGCCTTTGCTGACCCTCTTCAGAGGGGCTAGACGATTTCTCCTCTCTAGCTCAGGGGATGGAACGGGTGATGGCATTGACATGAGTTAAAAGTTTGGTGAAGTGGAACTAAGTTTGGGCTGTCAGCCAGGAAGGGTGAGCCCAGTTCCCTCTGATCCTTTGCACTTTGGTCCATAGGCAACAAGAATGGAACGCTTCATCCTCTCAGTTTGAGGTACATTGTCTGACAAAGGGCCTAGTGACACTGCCCCTTCTGTGAAGTCCGCAGATGTGAAATTCCAAACCTAGAATCTGATGGGCTTCCCAAGACTTTCTGTTTCCCAGCATGGGAATTGTAGGCTCTGACAGAGGAGGTCTTGCTACAGAAAGGGTGTTATCCTAAACCAAGTTCTTGATGACTTTTCAGGATTGCAGTTCCAAGGGTCTTTAACCCTAGTGACTTTGTTTAGTGCTCTGGTCGCAAAGCATAGTGTGCCAGGGGCCTGCAGGGAAAGCCTGTAGATGTATTGGTTTTAACTGGTTTGTTTGTTTGTTTAACTAACCAGCCAGTTTTACATTGAAGAAAAATATAAAAAGTAAAGATTTCAGTTCAACTTGAAAAATGAAAAGTTCTCTTACTCAGCTACCTGTGGTGTCTGTGTGGTACATGCAGCCATACTCAGCTATGCTGTCTTTGCCATGTTTGTTTCACTTCCAGACAGCACTCACAAGTGCTCATGAATGGTTTAAATGAGGCAGCTTCAAGGGGGTACCTTGAACTTGGGCAGTGGCCATGCTGGAGGCTACAGAACATTAGAAACTTGAGGTGTTGCCCTGTACTCCTCCACCCGCCTGTCCATATCTCCAGCACTAAAAGAACTATTGATACTGTGGGTAAAAATTACCCATTTCTGAAGGAGGGTAAGAAAGAGGAGCCAAACATGGCTTTGCTCCTACTCTGAATTTAGTCTGAAGACAGTGAGAAACCTTAAAGTTTGGTGATAGGGGATGGAAATTGTCCAGTTCCACAATTACTCTAGAATGTAATCTACTTGTGTATGTGTTGGCAGGTGGAAAGCAAGCCAGCCAAGATGGATATCTACGACACTCAGACCTTGGGGGTTGTGGTCTTTGGCGGGTTTATGGTTGTTTCTGCCATCGGCATCTTCCTGGTGTCAACCTTCTCCATGAAGGAAACGTCGTATGAAGAAGCTCTTGCCAACCAGCGCAAGGAGATGGCGAAAACTCACCACCAGAAAGGAGAGAAGAAAAAGAAGGACAAAACTGTGGAGAAGAAAGGAAAGACCAAGAAAAAGGAAGAGAAACCTAATGGGAAGATACCCGAACATGACCTGGATCCCAGTGTGACCATCATTCTCAAGGAACCAGTGCGTGTACCTGCTGTGGCTGTGGCTCCAACGTCAGTCCATTCCTCTGTGGTCCATACCCCTGTAGCCACAGTACCAGCCATGCCTCAGGAAAAGCTGGCTTCCTCCCCTAAGGACAAAAAGAAGAAGGAGAAAAAAGTGGCAAAGGTGGAGCCAGCAGTCAGTTCTATCGTGAATTCCATCCAGGTTCTTGCTTCAAAGTCTGCCATCTTGGAAGCCACACCCAAGGAGGTGCCTATGGTGGCTGTGTCCCCAGTGGGCTCTAAGGCCAGTGCTTCTGCCACCAGCAGTCAGGGCAAGAAGGGGCAGGGAGCCCAGAACCAGGCCAAGAAGGGGGAGAAAGCCCAGAACCAAGCTAAGAAGGGGGAGGGAGCTCAGAACCAAGCTAAGAAGGGGGAGGGGGCTCAGAACCAAGCTAAGAAGGGAGAGGGGGTTCAGAACCAAGCTAAGAAGGGAGAGGGGGCCCAGAACCAGGCCAAGAA